>JAYJMB010001878.1:0-16022 GCA_036873735.1 Pouteria campechiana
ACTTCTCTAAGTCAATCTCCTCTACTGAACTCAGGTTCCACTAATACCATGATTAACCTGATCAAATATATGTTAGTGTTTTACAACAAGCTCGCCAACCAACTTACCAGTTTTCCAAGCTATCCAAAAACTTTCATAACTTATTGGTTTTCAAAGCTAACCAATAAACTTATACCCTTTCAGCAAGTTCCCTACTTGCTTATCTTAATACAAAAACACCAAGCACTTTGCTTGTATTACCAAATACTAAAATAAAATGTATAGATTGTTGTCTCTTACTTAGACAGATTTATATATAAAATTCTAAACTTTTAGTAAATGAATAAATAGTGAGAGTGAAAGATTTAAACTCCTTAATTGAGAAGCAATTTAGGCTTTGAGAGCTTCTGATAGAGATGTAGCCATTGGAGTTGAACTTCAAAGGAAGATTTTGAATGCTCTTTGTGTATTCAACAATGTTCAATTATTTTCAAAAAATAGTCATTTTCTTTTTGCTTATAAATCTCTCTTTTATAGGTTGAGAGAGATTTTTCCATTGTTGACTTTGGCAAACATTCCAATATTCAAAATTGTTTTTCTTTACCTTACATTTTTTCTAATGTCTGAATTTGTTGTATTCCTGTATTGGTCTGCTACTTTGTCGCTGACTTTTCTCAATGTTCACTTTTATCATGGGTGTTCCGAAGTTGCTTCTTCTGTTACTTTGAAGAGATGAGTGAACAGATGATGTCTTAATTGATTTTAGATGTTCTGATTAGTTTGCTTTAGATTCTCCAAAATGTTAATAAGCTTTCTTAATTATGACAGTCCTTTGTAGAAAGAGATTTGGATTTTTCAAGCTTCTAATGCTTCAAAAAGGTGACTCCGAAGTAGTTTTCAATGACTTCAAAGCTTGTTTATTGTCTTCAAAGTAAAGCCTTGAGGACTCTAAATCAAGTATGTTTACTCCAAAGCTTGTTTGAATTTATTCTGAAATGTGACTCTAAGTTCTCTAAAGCATATCTATTTACTCCAAAGTACAGTTGATTAACTCCGAAGCTTGTCCCCCTATTTTCGAAGTGTAATGTCATAATTTCAAAACTTGCATGACAACTCCGAAGCATTCTTGATGTTTCCAAAGCTTTCTTGATTAACTCCAAAGTACATTATAATGGTTATGAAGATTTGCTGTTGACACTGAAGTATGCCTATCAACTCTGAAGCATGCTTTGATGTCTCTGAAGTAGTTTCAGTTAACTTTGAAGCATGCTTTGATGTCTCTGAAGTAGTTTCAGTTAACTTGAAGCTTCCCATGAGGTTTCTGAAGCTTGTCTTAACTGACTCCAAAGCTTTCCAATTTCCTCTGAAACATATTAAGATGACTCTGAAGATATTTCTATTGGCTCCAAAGCATGTCTTCAAGACTTCAAAAATTATATTTTATTGATTTAAGTATATGTGAAATTTATATACTTAAGTTTGAAAGAACATTTACTTTGTGTCTTCCTGTTATCATCATGAAGGGTATTCTCAAGTTGAGTATGAGTTAATATTACTGCAATATACTTGAGAATAGATTGTTAGTACCTTATTATTTCATTCATGTTTTTGCTTATTATCAAAACATACTTGGTTAAAAATGTCTATCATCAAAATCAAGCTAGATAGTATGTTCAACATACCATAAATTTTGTTTGTCATAAGTGAGCATAGTCAAACAATTCCTTAAGCCAATGATCATCTATTAAAAATAGACAAAGTCCAAGAAGTGGAGTTTGTCTGGTAGAGCAGTAGGGTTCGTCTAATAGAGTAATGAAATTTGCTTATACCTCGAAATTTGTCTATACTTGCAATAGACAATCCAATAGACAAAAGGATAATTTGTCTGTGCCTCAACAATTTGTCCGTTACTTACAACAGACGAAGTACTAAAGAGATAATTTGTTTGTGCTCCTACAGTACATCTATTACTTGCAACAGATAATCCAACAGACGAAGTGCTAAAAAGATAGGTCATCTATGTCTCAATAATTAGTCTATTACTTACAACAGACAATCCAATAGACAAAATGATGGAACGATGATTCGTCTATACCTCCATGATTTGTTTGCTACTTACTATGGATAAACTAGAAGATGAAGGGACTTTGTTTGATTAATAGTTAGATAGATACTTTGTCTGTCATAAGTGAAGACGAGCAATGGACAAACTGAATTATTGGTCTTTGTCTAGCATTAATGATGTCCTTTCCATATTGATAAAAGAATTAGCCATTGCAACAACATTTTAACTGATACTTATTAAGAATAAAAAAATCAGCTTCTCTAAGGTCAATGTTGTAGGCATTTCAGTAGATCAAGATTAAGTAAAAGTTAGAGAATTCAAATGTGCTAATTAGAATGGTCTTCTATCATTAATGGACTTCACCTAATAGATAGAATTCAAAATAGTTATAAATGCAACATTGTTGGATCAAGAAGAAGAATAGGGGAAAATATTCAATACCCTCTTAAGAGCATTTACTGAATTGAGCTAAAATCTTTTGCAACTTTCAAGAGTCATGAGATATGCATTCAAACCTTCCTCAACTCTCTTTGAATGCTCCCAACTCCTTTTTGGGAAGATCATTTATTTCTACATTCAATCTTCATAAATCATTGTTAGGATTACTATATATGATTTTGATGATAACAAAACTTATATTAAGAAAAGACATATGTGTGCTTAGATCTCTAACAATTATATGCATGGTTATGAATTGATAAACATTAATTGATATAAATACATAATCATGAATATTTAATTATGCAAGCATACATTCTCTACTTTATAGTGCACTTAAACTTATTAATCTTCATTAATACATTAATCTGCTAAATCATACTAAGCACAATATTCACTTAAGCTTTCACATTATGTACTTGATAAAAAGTATGTTATCCTTGCTCTACAACATGATTAAATCACATAAGGATCACAATTGTCTGTAGGCTCATAATTGTTTGTAATAAACTACCACAATTATTTGCTATGTTATAAAGAGATTAAACTACTGAAGTTCATGAAAGAAAAAGAAGAAGAAGAAGAATAAAGTAGAGGCTTTGAAGACAGGCCACAAGAAAGGTTGCACTTCCATAGATAAATGTAATAGAAGAAAACAAGGTTTCGAAGATGTTCTACAATGATCTTTCGATTCTCTATTAACCTAAAAGAAAAACTTCCACATACAAATGCACGATAGAAGAAGTTAAAGATGAAGCCATCATCGAGGACCATAAAGTTGTTTGAGAAACTCAAACTATCTATATTGACTAGACAAAATTGGTCTAAGATAAAGTAAGAAGAAACAATCTCATCAAATACTCAAACAAATAAAGAAACAAAGAATAGTTGCTCAGACAATCATGTATAGAGTGAAGAAAACTTTATCTAAATAACAAAGTGAGAAGAATGGATTCATTTAGGGACAAAAAGGCAAGATAAACAGATAAAGGAGTGCAACTTTGGCTGAGCTAAGATAGAAAATTAAAATTAAAGAAGAAAGAAGTTGTAGAAACAAACTCTTGCTGCTCAAAGAATGTAGAATAAATGATGAACTCAACTTCATCTATAGATCAAATTTGTCTATTATTTACCATAGACAAAGTAACAGACGAAGTGGAAGATGAAGTAGAAGCTACAAAATGAGGATAGACGAAGCTGCATAGACAAAGTAGCTGCTTGGATAAAGGGACTTCAACATATAAGGGCACATTTGTCTACAACTTACTATAGACAAACCTATATATGAAGTGCAAAGTAATTCATCTATGACAAAGTAAAACAAGAGTTTATCTATCACTTACATTAGACAAATATTATACTTCATTCGTTCAAGCAAGATAAAGCAGAATTCCTTTGTCACCTCCAACAGATAAATGTGGAACAAAAACAAACATGGAACAACAGAAGAACATCATACTTTGTCTGTTGGTATAGACAAAAGAGAGTTTGTCAATCAACTAGTTAGACAAAGTTTGCATCACCCAAAGTTCTTTTGTTACTTACAGTAGACAAAGCACATGCACGAAAGATCAACTAATAGACAAATCTTCTAGTGGAACTCATGCAAACAAAGTCGTGTTTCTCTATTAATCAATTCAACTTCATTTGTGCTATTTAGAGTTCGTTTACTACTTACTACAAATAAATCACTATTACAAAGGATCGACTGACAAATAAACTAATGGAAGAATTCATCTATAACTTATGACAAACAAATGTAGATAGAGAAAGGTCAGGACTTGTCAGAGGAAAATAGATTTATGTGACTTGCATCTAAATGACATTTGCATTTGTGCTTTTAGTATGCAGACTAGTCTCAATCACCATTTCAAACAATAAGTTATGCTACAAGCTTTGAAGCTATGTTAGGTCAAAATAAGAAAAGCGATTTCAGCAATAACTTATTTTCCTCTCTATAAAAGAACAATGATGCAGCAATTCAAGAAAATTCAGGAAGATATGAACTTCAACGACAGAAATCTCAAAGGTCATATTTATTCAATACTACTCTCATTTCTGCATTCAAAGGAACCCATCTTCTCCAATGGTTGGAAACTATGAATAATCTATTTAAGGAGAAAAGGTGGAACGATACAAGGTGGTGAAGGAAGACATTTCAAATGAACTTAATCTTATGCAAATTCTTTCACCCATGGCCTAGAGCTTAAACCATCATCTATCTTTCATGACCTTCAATCTGCATATCTATATGGCCATTGAGTTTACATGTTGGGAAGATCTTTTTATGTTGTTAGAGCTGTAGAAGATTTTATCTTCCCCTATGCTTTATTGTAACACTTTATAGAAGTGTATAAGTTTTCTGGTTAATCTGAAAACTAGAGAGTTTTCGGTGAGCTTTGAAAAACTAACAAGTTTGCTAGTAATCTTTGAAACTAGTGAGTTTCCTAGTAAGCTCGTGGTAACCAGATGAGTAGTGCAAGCACTATGTTTATGCCCTATAGAGCTGGAATCTAGAAGAGTGTTGGGAATACCATTTATGCCACCTAGAGCTAGAATCCAGAAGAATAGTGAAAGCACTTTTATATTTTTGTTATATGGGATATAGTGGAACCCAAGGCATAATGAGTGTGTGCTCTTGGAAGACTTGATGTAGGGTCAGGTTCCCAAACTACTATAAAAATTGTGCTATTTGTGTGCATGTGTTTGATCATCTATTTTTTTTATGTACTTTACCATTTTTATTATCTATCTCACAATGCACCACACAATCACAAAAACAAAGAAATATTTCATAGGGGTTAAGCAAAGAATTTTTACATACCCAATTCACCCCTCCTCTCTTGGGTTAAGCCATGCTATGAGACTCTACAAGAGGTATTAAAGTGGACTAGATAAACAATTCTTGTGATCCGTTTAGCTTACCCAACAATATCATCCTCTATTTACTTCAAAGAATAGTCCATCTCTTATCTTCCAAACTTTTAATATATTAAATTGGATATAATGGAAAAGAATATTGGAAACATTTCTTACGGCCAAATGATCTTCGTTAATGAAAAATTATCTATATTGGCATAAGCGAGGATGAAACGAGAGCAGAGTTGGAAATATTGAAAACTTACTATATGCTCTCTGTCCTACCATTTGCAAGGATGTCTTCAATTTTGAGTTAATATGAGAAATCTTTAAACAAGCCAAAGACAAATTACTAAGGGGTAAAACACTTAGCACTCACACACTACTTGCATTATTATTGAGACTAACTTGAGTGCAAGAAATCAAGAAAAGGAGAAAATAAACTCCTGAAGAAGAAGAAAAAGAAAGGAGACTTGGTTTAAAGAAACAAAATAAAGACATGATGAAATATCAAGTTCCTTCAAAATAAAAAGAAAAGGTAAGTACATGTATGACACTCAAACTCAACTGCTTTTATTGAACGTGTCATTATCTAAACTTTATTTGCGCATTTCTTTTAATCCATTCTCTTGTTAATAAGAATTCATATTCAGTCTTTAAATTAATTATCTTTGCCTACTTACATGTCTGTAGAGATAGGTTTATACATTAAAACCTTCACATTCATTCATTAATTCTGATTGCTCACATATTTGCAAAAATAATTTTATATTCAATTTTTATTTAGAATTTTATTTGTTAAATTATTTGTATATTCTTATTTAGAAGTCAAAGCTTACTTTCTATATCCTCATACTTCATTTATATAATAACAAAAATTAGAAGCTATGCTTAAAATTTTGATTGACTAGCTATCTGTACATTGATAGAAATAAGATTCATATATAGTGTAGTTTATACATACCCTATTCATTCATGTATACACATAGGAAGATTATAAAATTCACACTAGGATAAATAAAATTCTAAAAAATATAAAGTAAAACTATCAAGATAATTAAGAAAAAAATAAACATTCAAAAAATAAATAACCTAAAAGACATAACTAAAAAAGAGTAAAATAACAAAATTGAATGATTGTGCTCAAAATCATTATAGTTGTTCTAGCTCATAAGGCTAACTACAAATTACAAATATGCTAGTTCAAATAACTTAGTGGTTAATTAAAGAAGCATGTTTGTCCTATTTACTCATGAAAACTGCTTTAATTCATCATCTTATTTCTCTGCATACTATTGTGATTAAAATGACTTTTTGCATTGATATATTGGCAATACATGTTCACATCTATTTAAGCCTATTAATGTAGAAAGAGTGCAAGAATATTTTAAGTATATGCAAGAAAGATGAGCTTAGAAGAAGACTGAGACAAATGAAAAATAAAGATCTTCTACCTGGCTCATAATTCCAAGAAAATGAGTCAACAAGTTCAAGCTCCAGATACAAGAAAATGATTGAATAAATTCAATGGTGTGAACAATATCAATCTTCAGATGCAACATCAAAGACTAAATAACAGGAGCTAAATGCTTTGTCAAGACTGGAAACAACACCTATGTGCTCAAATGAGAAATCCATGAAGGAAAGCACCAAAAGAGATAAGTTATCGAATTTGATTAGATTTTTTTAATGCTATATACTCTAAATGTCTCTGAATGAACTATCTTGGATTTGAATTAAGTTGAGTTTACTACTTTGAACTAAATCATTTCGAAAAATTTAATAAACCTTTAAATGATCTATATTCTAACATCATTACAGTCCTAAGGTATAGTTAAGCCTGTTTGGGAAACTTCACAGTTTAAGGTCCCGAATAGGAATTCCATTCATAGTTATTCCTTCTGTAATAATGTTTATAGGCTTGATCTCATATAAAGAATTAGAATGGAAAAGTAAACACATAAAGGTAATGTTCATAACACACAATATAAAAAGGAAGTTAAAAATAAAATCTTTAACATCAATAAAACTTCATTTAATGAAATAAATATTAAACATTAAAAATATCTACTTCCTTAAAACATCTATGACTGCCACTAATTCTTCAATCGTGTTTTAAGCCTCAGATAGCTCCTTCTCCAGAGCAGCAGCTCGACTCATGATCTTCTCATAAGCTATACACTGGTTAGTCAAAAGAAGATCAAAAGAAGTATTTGCCCTCTTAGCATACCTCAATTCCCTACTCAATTGCTTAACTTTTTCTTTCAAAAAGAAAATCTGCTTATTCTCCTCAACCCTATCTTGCTCCATCTTTCTCTACTTGTTAATTTTGCACAGTATCTGCTCAAATAAATATCATCTTATATAGACAAAGCAAAGAATACATAGGGTCATAACCAACTCCCAAGAGATACATTAATAGCTTAAATCTTAGTAACCATCTTCCAGGTAAAAAACACTAGGAAAGACATACTAATGGCATAAGCAAAGAATAAATTGTCATAGAAACCCAAATAGCACTCGATAGGATTATACATTTTCATTATTATGGTTATCAATAAAATATCTGACTTAGAGTTCTCCATATAAACTATGATTTTGATGAAAAAAAATGTCATTTAATCACCTATATTGTTTGAATTAGTATTAGAATGCACTGATGAAACATAAAACATAATTCAACATCACAAGCATAAAGGATAAGGAAATTAATAACCATTAAAAAAATAAATTAAAATAATTCAAAATACAAACCAGTCAAAATATTAAATCTAAAGGTTCAAATCTATAGGAGAAAATAAAAAATGTTCACTCAGCCAAAACATCAACAATAGTCTCCAACTCATCAATCCGTTGATAAGTTTGAGCTAACTCCATCTCCAAGTGCTTAATACATTCTATGGCTTTCATATAAGCTATTGGATTTTTGGTCAAAAGATGTGTAAAATGATAAGTATTGCCCCTAATGAAACTTAATTCCTCCTTTAACTGCTTGATTTTATCTTGAAGAACTTTAATTTTCTCTGCGGCACTAGAATTTGCAAAAGAACTTAATGATGCCATGAAGATTGTTGAACCGTCGTCATGCTTCTTACTTTTCAATATATGTTAGAAAATAAGAAGCATTTCTCCACTTCCCAAAGAACCTATTAACTATGTCATTAAAGTTGCTAACTATCCTTCTTGGTAATGACAATAGAAGGGATGCACTAGCTACATGAACATTAAAAGAGATAAGGGCTAAAAAAATTGTACAATTAGAGACTTAAAGGCTCAACAAGAATCAAACCAGAATCATGCATTGTCACCAGATAACGACACTTTGAATTATCAATTTCATATATAAGCATAATTTTGATGAATAATACATGCTTAATTCCTCAATATTTGATTGTTGTCCTTCATACATATGCCACTTACAGTGATGAAAACTTATTATGATTAATTGTTCAAATGCTTAAAAAATATTTACATATTGCAATTTTAATCAACATGAATCTCGTCGTTACATTAAATCATTTCATGTTGTTAAATAGGAGAGAAAATTATGTTCTGATATATATATGTATATATATATATAAAGGATCTAAAGTAACAGAAGTGAGAGAATAATATTCCAGGGCTCAATAAAATAGGGGGAGAAGAACATAAAGAAAGATTATATAAAAAGAATATAATTAGGAAGGAGAGAAATGTGATTATATATCCTAAGCTAAATCTTTTTGATTCTAACAAAAAGGAGAAAGAAAGGTGAGAGACTTGTGAGAGTGATAGTATTAGGAGAATGATAAAATAAATAAAAGGGATGAACCCATAGGATTATATAAGTCAGATATAGGGGGAGATTAAAAGAAATTTCCTAATTCTTAATAACAAGTCATAGGGAGATTGTCAGGATTATTATATGTGATTTTGATGATAACATAACTTGTATTAATATAAGATATATGTGCACTTAAATCTCTAACAATCATATGCATGATTACGAATTGATAAATTTTAATCGATATAAGTATTTAATTATGAATATTTAATTATGCAAGCAACATTTTTTACTTTATGGTGCACTTAAACTTATTAATCATTCATTATTGTGTTAATCTATTAAATCATACTGAGCACCATATTTACTTAAGCTTTCACATTATGTACTTAATAAAAAGTATGTTATCCTTCCTCTACAACATGATTAAATCACATAAGCATAAAATACATTTTGATATTATATCTAAAAGATAACAACATAGCAAGTGCAGAACAGTTCTAAGTGAAGGATCATAATTGTCTGCAATAAACTACCACAACTATCCGCTATGTTCCAAAGAGATTAAACTACTGAAGTTCGTGGAAGAAGAAGAAGAAGAGAAAATAGAGACTTTTAAGATAAGCAACAAGAAAGGTCACACTTCCATGAACAAATGCAATAGAAGAAAACAAGACTTTGAAAATGTGCTATAATGATCTTGCAATAGTCTGTTAACATCAAAGAAAAACTTCCATAGACAAATGCAAGACAGAAGTAGTTAAAGATGAAGACATGGTTGAGCAGCATAAAGTTGTTTGAGAAACTCGAACTATCTACATTGACCAAACAAAATTGGTCTGAGATAAAGTAAGAAGAAGCAATCTCATCTAATACTTAGACGAATGAAGAAACAAGGAATGACCGCCTAGACAATCATGTACAAAGTGAAGAAAACTTTGTTTGACTAACAAAGTGAAAAGAATGGATTTGTCTGAGGACAAAAAGGCAAGATAAACAAACAAAGGAGTGTAACTTCAGATATGCTAAGATAGACAAATCAAAGTTAAAGAAGAAAGAAGTTGTAGAAATTAACTCCTTTTGCTGCTCAAAGAATGTAGAATAAACGAGGAACTCAACTTTGTCTACAAATCAAATTCGTCTATTACTTACTATAGACAAAGCAATAGACAAAGTGGAAGACAAAGTAGAAGCTGTAGAATGGGGATAGACAAAGCTGCATAGACAAAGTAGATGCTTGGACAAAGGGGCTTCAACAGATAAAGGCACATTCATCTACAACTTACTATAAACAAACCTATATGTGAAGTGCAAATTAATCCATCCAAGGCAAAGTAAAATAAGAGTTTGTCTATCACTTATATAAGATAAATATTATCCTTCATTTAATCGAGCAAGATAAAGCAGAATTCATCTAGCACCTCCAATAGACAAATGTGAAACAAAAAACATCACATTTGTCTGTTCATATAGACTAAAGAGAGTTTGTCAATTAACTAGTTAGACAAAGATTGCATCACCCAAAGTTCTTCTGTTACTTACAACAGACAAAGCACATGCACAAAGGATTGACTAATAGACAAATCTCCTAGTGGAATTCATGCAGAAAAAGTTGAGTTTGTCTATCGATTCATTCGACTTCGTCTATGCCATTCAAAGTTCATCTACTACTTACAATAGACAAATACTCTTATGAAGGATTGACTGATAGACAAACTAATGGGAGAATTCGTATGCAACTTATGATCGACAAATATAGACAGAGAGAGGCCATGACTTGTTAGAGAAAAATCAATTCATGTGACTTGCATCTAAATGGCATTTGCATTTGTGCTTTCAATATGCAGACTAGTCCCAATCACCATTTCAGGCAACAAGTTGTGCTACAAGCTTTTAAGCTGTGCTAAGTCAAAATAAGGAAAGACATTTTAGCAACAACTTATTTTTCTCTCTATAAAAGAACAATAATGTAGCACCTTGAGAAAAATCAGAAAGACATGGACTTCAATCTTAGAAATCTCAATGGTCTTATTCATTCAATGTTGCTCTTATTTCTGCATCTCTTCTCCAATGGTTAGAAACTATGAAGAATCTATTTTAGGAAAAAAGGTGGAATGATACAAGGTGGTGAAGGAAGACATTTCAAATGAACTTAATCTTATGCAAATCCTTCCACCCATGACCAAGAGCTTAAACTATCATCTATCTTTCATAAGCTTCAATTTGCATATCTATATGGCAATTGAGTTTAGATTTTGGGAAGATCTTTCTATATTTTTAGAGCTATAAAAGATTATATCTTCCCCTTTACTTCATTGTAATACTTTGTAAAAGTGTATAAGTTTTTCGGTTAATCTAAAAACTAAAGAGTTATTGGTGAGCTCTGAAAAACTAACAAGTTTGCTGGTAATCTTTGAAACTAGTGAGTTTCCTAGTGAGCTTGTAAAAATCTAAAAAGTGCTAGGAGCACTATGTTTATGCTCCTTGGAGTTAGAATCTAGAAGAGTGTTGGAAATACTATTTATGTCCCTTGGAGTTGGAATCTAGAAGAGTATTGGGAGCACTTTTGTATTTCCATTATATGGGATATATTGGAACCCAAGGCACAATGAGTGTGTACTCTTGGAAGAGTGGATGTCGATATGAGCTTCCCAAATTAGTATAAAAAATGTGTTATCTATGTGCGTGTATTTGATCATCTGTTTTATTCTTTATGCACTTTACCATTTTTATTATCTATCTCATAATGCACCACACAATTACAAAAAGAGAAAAATGTTTCAATGGGGGTTAAGTAAAGAATTTTTACATACCTAATTCGCCCCTCCCCTGTTAGGTTAAGCCATAATATGGGACTCTACAATCTTTTCCTATGCTTATTGAGAAGTATTTGTGCTTTAAATTTTGATATTCATTTATTGTAATTTCCTTGATCTAGTGGTTGAGACTAGACTCAAGAAGAGCTGTGACTGTCTGAGTGCTGACAAGAGCTATTTATGCCCCTTAGAGATGGAATCTAGAAGAGTGTTGGGAGCACTATGTTTATGCCCCCTAGAGCTGGATCTAGAAGGGTATTAGGAGCACTATAGATATGCCCCCTACAGCTAGAATATAGAAGCGTGGAGGGTGCACTTTTGTATTTTTGCTATTGGAGATAGTAAAACCCAAGGCACGAAGAGAAGAATGTTCTTGGAAGAGTGAAGTAGAGTGTTTACTCAAACCACTATAAAAATCTTTGTGTCTTATTTATTTGTTCATTGATTGAGTGATTGGATTGATTGCTAGAGAGACGCTTAACTCTAAAGGGGTTAACCAAAATTTTAAGTAACTAATTCACCCCTCCCATCTTGGGTATTTGCCTAAGCTTAGGGACCAACAAGCGGTATCAGAGCGGACTACATAAATACTTGTAGTGATCCAATGGCAAACCCATCATCCCCTTTATAGATATTCGCTAAGGGGCAATCATCTACCCGACCACTCCTATTTGATGGAACCAACTTCGGTTACTAGAGTTGAGGATGAAACAATTCATTATAGCCAATGATATGGAGTCTTGGATGGCCATTAAAATTTGAATCACTCTTCCCACTGTTGAAGTAGCTGCATAGACTAAAGAGGAAGCCACCTTAGTCTAAAGTAATGCAAAGGCTATGAACTTTTTATTTTCTGGATTATCCTCATTTGAGTTTAATAGAGTATCCTCTTGTTCTATTGCAAAAGATATTTGGGATAAATTAGTATTTATATATGAAGGATCTTCACTGGTCAAAGGAATTAGGAGGAATATGTTGATAGGAGAACTAGAAAATTTTAAAATGAAAGAAAGGGAGAGCATATCAGAAATGTATGCACATTTTTCAAAAATTACTGATGTTGGTCCCATCTAATAGATGGCTTAAGTGGGGAGGGGTAAATTGAGCATATAAAAATTATGGCCAAATAAAAATTAATAAGGTAATTAGAAGTTATCGTGCAACACATATGCAATTTCCATATCTGCTCGTTTGGTCATAGTGGCTTCTTCACTTTCAAATTTAACTTCTCTTAGCTATACTTATTCCAAATAAGTAATGATGTATGTAGTGATGTGTGAAATTTAATGATAAGATAACTATATGCAAAGTAAAATAATCAAGCAGATAAAACACACAACAGTTTTTATAGTAGTTCCGGAATCCTGTCCCTACATCCACTCTTCCAAGAGCATACACTCATTGTTCCTTGGGTTCCATTATATCCCTTATAATGGACATATAAAAGTGCTCCTAGCACTCTTCTAGCTTCTAGCTCTAGGAGGCATAAGTAGTGTTCCCCACACTCTTCTCGATTCCAGCTCTAAGGGGCATAAATTAATGCTCTTAGCACTCTTCTGGTTTCACGAGTTCACCAGAAAACTCACAGGTTTCAAAGATCACCAGCAAACTTGTTGGTTTTTTAGATCTTACCAACAACTCATAGACTATGGTTTTTCTTGAGCTCACTATAAACTCACATAACTGATTAACAACACTAATTTTTGCACATTAAATTGCCTCTTTTACTAGGCTGATTTGTACAGACACATAAAATGATGTCTCATAGAAGCTCATTAGATATCAATACTCAAGATTTATGATTTAGATAGATCTTTTAGGCTCATTATCTATCAATATAATGGAGATTGATTATCTAGGATGAAGCAAGGTCTGATTGAGAGATGTTACTCATTTAAGCTCTATTCTTATTTTTCTATTAGCTTCCCTTCCTCATTAACACTACTTTACCTTTATATTCGTTCAGAAATTTCTGCTTGTTGGAGGTAGTTGGCTTTCTTTCGAATGTTGAAGACCATTCTAATTTCTTCTATTGAAAAATTATCTTTTTGATAGACTCATTTGTAGCTAGAAAACCTACAGCGCCAATCTTGAACAAGATGCCTTTCTGGTTATAGCAAATACCAGATGAAGACTTTTTTGCTTGACTAACTCTTTCATTATTTTGGAAAGACACCCATTAAGCCTAAAAGGCCACAGCCTCTAGATGTTATAACCTTTATCAGAGTGTAAACTACTTTCTTTTCTTTCCATCTTTAGTTAAGCTTGATTTGTTCGGTCTACTTAATAGAATCTAGTTTGAATAAGATTTTGACTGGAGAGTGTAGTCATCGATGTCTGGTACAGGTGGCTTCTAATCTTTATAATATACCATATTTTTCTTTGAGGACTTTTTTGATTAAGTCTTGGATTTGTCTATTGTAAGTAATAGACAAAGTGACTCTGAGTAGATCCCTAGACAGTTTTGTATTTATAGATTTATCTGAGATCAGCATCTCACTTTGTCTTCTAGACTGTCTATTGTAAGTGATAGATGAAGTATAGAATGTAGACGAAGTTCTTTTCTTTACTACTCATCAGACAAAGTTTCCTTTCACCAAACGAAGTATCTTTATCTGTTGGTTTGTCTATTGTAAGTAATAGACGACTCTTGTTGGCACAATCTAAGGCTTCTTCTCAGTAAACCAAGTAGCTTTTATCAGACAAAGTTTTCTTTCACCAAAAGGAGTAGCCTTATCTGTCGATTTGTCTGTTGTAAGTAGCAAATGACTCTTCTTGGCACGGACAAAGCTCCTTCTCCATAGATGCAATAACTTTGTCTCTTGTTTGTCTATTGAAATCTATGGATGAAGTTGTAGGCTGTAGACAGTCTTCAAAATGGTTCATCTATTGGTTTGTCTATCGTAGGCACAGATGAATTCTCTTTTTGGTTGTTCATATACTGGGTTGTCTGTTAGAGATGACAAATGAATCTTTGAGGTATAGACGACTGATGTCTTTAGTGGTCGTCCAATAGTTAGTCTAGTGCAAGTGATAGACAACTCTTGTAAATGAAGACGATAGATGGAGTCTTCTTCTACAGCTGCTTTGCTGCTTCTACTTAACCTTCTATGTCTTCTATAGAAGATTGCAAACAAATTCCTTGGTCTTCTTCAATTTTCGATAATCTTTATATGAGAGACAAATGCTTGAACAATTTGACTCCATGTTAGCTTTTCATTTGTCTTAGTTCAGCTCCATTTTATCGTAGCTTTTGAAATTTGAATTCTTCTTTTGTTCTGGACAAATGTTGATTATAAGCAATTTATCTAACTTGTTTATGGAATGATTTATCTGAATCTTCCTGAGGCAGATGCTATCTGACACTAACTTTTTTTGTAGATGATTTACTCGATCACTCATTGAGGCTTGAACTTCATATCTATAGATGTTCTTTATGGATTCTTTTTAAAGTTTCATTCTTATTCTTTCTAACCATTCTTGTCTTCTTTTGGTTAGTTAATTGTGCTTGCTAATGCATTCTCTTTATATACTGTCCACTCCATTTGAGTTGTTTTCTTATATGCTTATATCTATTTCTGCAATGCTTGGGAACACAACTGCTAGTACCACACATGTTCGCTCCTATGTTATTCCCTATCATCAAATTTTGGCTATTTCCATATGCACTATTTGGTTCAACAACTAATGCTTTGAAAGGTTTGGAAAAAGAAGTTACATCATGATGACAATGAATCCACCACACCACCATACAATTTCCATTCCAAATACACCATACACCTCACACTACAATATTAAATCAATATGGGTATAAATTATAATTATACATTATGAGAGATAAATTAATTATAATTAAAATATGCATAAGATGTGAATTTTCCAATTAATATACAAAAAAATACAAATCATAATTTCTTACCAATCTTGCTTCTTCTGGACTTGGCCTGTCAACTAAAAAAAATAAAACAAGGGTGAGTCTAAATAGACTCCGTAAGTAGACTGCATGATAATCAATAATTCAACAGAAATCAACAAAATCTCATCCATCCAAGTAAATAGGGATCCATAAGGTATCCCACACACCAATCCAAATAGATACGTT
>JAYJMB010001880.1:0-16020 GCA_036873735.1 Pouteria campechiana
ATTCATCCATATATTCATATAATATAATGATTTCATTCTTATTTACCAACAGAAGGTAATGTCTATACCAAATAGTTATCAAACATACAAACATAGTTTAAAGTGATTCCTTTCAAACCAATGAATTAGATATTATGATTGCTTTATTGCCAAAGCCATATATTTCCCAAATGCATAATTGTATACTCATCAATATCAAAAGCCAACATTTCAACATTTAGGTAACCTTTACAACATGCCAATTAAAATCTAAGTACATCACAATTCACTGCCATTCCAATGTCATACCCAAAATAGTTTCTCATTGATGTATTTTAACAAGCATGTACTAATACTTGGTAAGTTTATGATTTCTCATGCTTAAATCATCCCAAAAACATCATAATAAACTAATTATGCATTTTCCCTTAGAAATGACATCTAAATCATAAGTTTTCCCTAATCATCAATGTTTACAACACCCTAACCAACATGAATCATCATGTTGTATGCCCAATCAAGTTCAAAATATTCTAATGCATGCGATAATCAATTTCTCCAATGATTATTACTCATAAGCTATGAAATTAGGGCAAAATTACTGTTCATCTTCCCAAATTCAACTATTCACACATGGATAGAAACCCTAATAAGGAAATCATAACTTCTCATATGCAAACAACCCCAAAACATAATAATCCATTAATAAAATGTTTTTCCACATGGTTTTATAACCCAAATCCATCATTTCCCCCTCTTTTCCACCATTCCAAAACATCTACAAAGCCTTATCATGCAGAAAATGTTAATTCAGTTGGGGAAATTGCACTTACCATGTATTTTACATATGGCTTCATCCCCACAATGGAAATCCACACCAAAACTCTCCATAGCCTTCATAGGGTGCAAGAAAACTGAGTTGTTATCTTTTTCCCATCATTCAAAGAGATAAAATTTTGGCTAAAATATAGGTGTGAATGATTACATAATTGAATCAAACTATTTTCCTAGCAAATGGGTAGAAATCCAAGTTTAGAGTGGTTGGATGTATGAGCTAGGGCATGGGAAAGAAAATGGAATGGGAAAAATAAGAAAAAGGTGATGGAGCCAAGCCTTTAAAAAGTTGAATTTTCTCGCTGTTCGGGCGCACTATTCAACTGATGTCTCGGCATCGAAAACCTGTGCCATGGCATCAAGTTGCTGACTGCCCAAAATTTTAGCCTGTGTTGAAGTGATGCTGCAACATCCAATTCTGATACCACAGCATTCAAGTCGTTGGATACCCTATGTTTTCCTCTTCTGAAATGATGTTGCGGCACCAGATTCTTGTGTTGCGACATCAACTTGTTGTCCAACATTTTATGGATTTTCCTCTACTTTAAACTTGAATTTTTCTCATGTATTTACTCCATCATTAATAATGGCATATTAACATAATGAATTCACAAATTTACACAAAAAACCTCACTCAAGCACTAAAAATACACCCAATTGGTCATCCTCCCATTTATAACTTAGCTCATTCCAACATTTCTCATAATCTCACTTAATTCATATCAAATTTCAGTTACAATTCATATATTTATGCTTCAAATCATTTCACAATACATGGAATTTTATCTTCAAAAAGGAAAAAACAATTATATATTCAGAGGGAGACGTCCATGCTACTACTTTAAGAGGAGCTAAATCAGCTTTCAAATGAAGCCAAGCTAGCTCTAAAAGAAGAGGATGAGAATCCACTCTTTTAGGGAAGCCCTTGAACTTAACCATCTTTCATTATTTCACATTGAGGACAATGTTTGGTTTAAGTCGGGGGGTGTTTTGGTATTTGCATTCAAGTGCATTCAGTTTTTGGTCAAACTTTTTCAAATTTAGGTATAATTTTGATGAGCGCACTTTTGATGACTTAGCTAAAGAAAATTCATGAGCAACTATGCTAACATGTTGAATTTGAATAGGTTAGATTGATAATTTTCTATTGATGATCTGTAACATATGTTGAGTTTTTTATTAACACAGCACATGATTTAGAAGGAAGGATAAATGCTATCTTGTGATTTAATGATTCTTGTGATTAGTTGACAAAAATTTTGTTGAGCACATTATGTCATGATTATGTGAAGTGTATGTTGATCAATTGATGATTTTGTAAATTTAGTGACATATTTTGTTTGACATGAGCATGCTAGAACTTGTTTGATTATCCCTCAATGTGAAATACTAGATAATATGTTTACTTGGAAATAATTTAGACATTCTTTGATCAGTTTAAGCCTTTCAAGCTAACCTAGAACATCATGTTACTGGTTTCCCCTTGGAACCTTAATGAAAGAATGGCTTATAAAATGCATGTGAAAGACCACCATTCGATTTTCTTTCTTTAGCCTCATCATCAAGACCCTTTTAGCCTGAAAAATCATGTTTGAGTTATAAGAGATATACACTATGCATATGCTTGTTAGAGAGAGATGAGTGAAGTAAAAGAAATTAATTTTAGGGGAATTGAAAAGAAGAATGCCAAAAGAAGAAGAAAAAGGAAAAAAAGGAAAATAATAAATAAGGATTCAACTTTTAATTGGGGGATCACATTCCAAAGAATTCAAAAGAAAATAAATTTGTGGTGTGATAGTAATAAAGGCCATAATAATAAAAATAAAATAGTGAAAACCCTAAACAAAAAATTTAAGAGAGTGAACATTCATGTGCAATTCAGTAATAATCTCTTACTTTGTTAACCTTACTTCTTTTCTTTGTTAGCCAAACCCAAGGCCCTATTACAAGCTTAACAAAGACCTATTGATCCAAGTGTACGGAATTGTCACTCTAGTGGAGAGGGGTTATGAAAAGCAAGTTTATGGGGTGTTGTGTGAAGGTCATTAAAATCACTAAGTTGCACATTATTGACTGAGAAGCATGTATGTAATGTGAGATTGACATTGCACACACACACACGCACATTTTCACTTCATGAAAGGATTGATGAAGCATAAGTTTAGTAAGATCACTTTGTAAGTGTTTTGAATGATTTCTAAGTTATGAGTACTTGCATAATTTTTTTGGCATGTTCTTGATCATTTGAGAGAGATTATCCAAATTGTTCCATGAGTTTTGGTGGCTACTTTGCTCGAAGATAATTAAAAGCTAAGTTTGAGGGTATTTAATAAGCTCAGAATTTATCATATTTTAATACCTAACTTCATATGTTTTGGATCCTCAATTGACATGATTTTATTGATTTATATCTAAATTAAACCAAATAGTGCACTCAATGGATTTAATTTGTGTTTCAAGTAAATTGGTACAATTTAGGTCAATTTGGGTAAAAACATGCTATTTTTGGCAAAGCAATCCTCATGAGGACATGTACCATTGTGGGAATATCAATCCTAGCCATTAATTAAGTATTAATCATGATGATAAAGTTGGATTGTGTAGCTAATTAGGAAGTGGATAGCTAGTAAAAAGATTGCTAGATGCATGGTTGAGATCAATTGCTTGAAGATGAAGTCATTACTTCGATTGCAATTCAATTAGAACTTAGACACATTATTTTTAAAGTATTTTTGGTATTTTTAATGTGAATTGTATGAAAATAAGATAGTGGGATGTGTGTGCAGTAATTCAATTGAAGAAGGACTTCTATTTTTGGATGACTATTTTTGGTTGCTTCACGATGGAAAAAATTGCAATATTTTGGCATCCTTTCAAGGCATATTTTGGCATAGATATAGGTTGATTTGGAAACTATGTTAAATAATAAATTATTTAACATGAAATTATCTATCCAAAAAATTAAGAATCACATGATTTGGAGTTAGTATGAGGAAGTTATGATCAAACTATTACAACTATCTCAAGAGATTTTCTTAACACAACGTGTGTTAATTGGTATTATTTTAAGGCAGTTTTTAGAACATACGAAGGATGATTTAGAGAAAGTGTTCAACATTGAAGATATACATATTAAAATTATAGTTCCAATTGATTAATATAATTTTATTTGGAGGTGAAAGAGAACCTTAAATTGGGTTATTTAAAGGGCATTTAACAGAGAAAAAAGGTACTTAGCAAGGAGAAAGTGGCGGCACACATCTTTAGAGGAGAATTCTACAAGGACGCAAGAGGGAGATTTCAAGTTCTGCAACATGGGTACTTTTAATATTATTTTTCTTATTTTTAGCATGAACTAAATTTCTTTTTCTAGGGCAATGATACAGCCCTCCTTGATATTCTTTGTCAAACAAAGATTTTTTGTTGTTTAATTAAATTTTATCTTGTTTCATTCATTATGATTATTGTAATTATATAATTTGTTTAATTGGTTGATCACTAGTTATATGAATTAGATTGATTATCTAAGAAAACATGGCTAAGGTAGACACCATATGCTAAATCATGTTTTAGAAGTTCTCTTAAATGAATGAGTAGATGGTTAAGGTAGACTCCATATGATAAACTACTCTACTTGGTTCACTAAAGTTTTTTTGATCTTCATGAGTTTTTAACCTAAATTACACTACACACCATAAGTAATTGGAATAGGAGAAAATACTTGTTTCAACCCTGATACCAAATGATAATAATTATATATTTGATAGAATGAACCCAAGATAATGAATTGAATCTAACATCCCAATAATATAGAATATAGTCGAGTAGTAAAATCAGATCCCTAGACTCATTCGGCTTGTGAATCTCTTTTATATTACTCATTGCCATTGTTTTCTATTATTTCACCTTACAATTTGATTTTTTTAGTATTTATTTCTTCTTTAGATTTAGAATAGTTTTGTCTGTAACTAAGTATAATTGAATCAATTTGAACAGTTCTATTTTAGATCGACCTTTGCTTTGCACACTACACTGCAATACACTTGTGCACTTGTGAGGAATTATAATTTGAGCATCAATGAGTATCCCATTATTTTTTCCTTGACTAATGTTTTATTTATCATGTAAATGTGTGTTTTCTAGGGATAAAACAAGCATCCCATAATTTCTTATATGAATGAGGTCTATTAAGTTTTGCAAATGTGTAAATGATTGGGACTAGTACGTTTTCCTCAAGAATTTGATGAGTGAAATTGATTTCACCGTGATTAGGATTGAGTAAATTGTGCATTTCTCTGTCCTTTTATCTATAAATGGTTTATTGCATTAAATGTTGATTTTTGGCTTCAAATGTTTTGGGATTTGAACATGTTGGTTATTAATTATTAATTTCTACATATTTTAATTGCCAACTTTCTGAGTTCACCCAGACTCATGCCTTTTGATTCTATCTATTTAGTTGACATACCAAGTAAAGAATCCCAACTATGGGTTTGAACTAGTAAGCAAACTTGAAGATTATCCTCCTAGTGGCATGACAGTATGATGGATTGGGGTTGTAACCCCTTAATGTATTTTTATAAGTGCATTTAGATGATTTCAAATGATGCATAATAAAATGTATTAGCGTGTCATAGTGATTTAATTATGCATGTATAAATAGATCTGTATGATCTTAGCAAGGAGAATTTCCATCATAATGGGCTTTAGTCTTGGGAAGATAATGATGGGTGTGGGTGTGATTGTATGTCTAGCATTATTATTTTATGGTTATCGATATTATAATTTTATAGCATTAATGGATGTATAGGTATATGGTCTTACTTTTAGGAGAGTGTCATGCCCTGCTTTCCGAGCCACAACGTCCTATTTTATACTATATTTTACCTAAATTTGCCCACTTTTAGGGTTGGGTGCTTGAGTTCATTTTGGAATTCAAATAGTTTCTACAGAAAAATGGATAGAGTATCCCCTAAATTATTAGGGTTTAAACTATAGAAGCATACTACACACCATAATATACATTGATTCCAAATAACATAGTGAATTAACTTCTAAAATAAGTACACTTATAATCCCACAGCCCAAGATCTAGGTTGAATCATGATGGCAATAAACCCAATTAACTAATGCAAAATTCATTAACAATATTAATCTGACATGCCCCTAATTTACATATACAGTAATTTCATACGTTGTTTGCAATTATACATCAATTAGATTCATTAAATACAATCATACACATACAATGGGATTCTAATCTCAATTCTATTATGTCCACATAATTAATATCTTTCTTGTCTCCATTGCTTTACCTGCCAGCTAAAAACATAGATTAAGAAGGCATGAGTTCAGGCAACTTAGTAAGTAGACAAATGTCACCAACAATAATTAATTCACAATGAGCATATTTCATATATCAAACAATTGATATTCATCATTATAAACAATCACAACGAATATATGTTCATCAATTCATACTAAACAAAGAAATCCATGTTATCGTCATACAACCAATCAATTCAAATTAAATATTCAACAAGTACTACTTTCCGTCCCTCATATTAGATATCCAAGGCTAGACCAAACATCAATTAATCATTCCAAGAGATATTTATTATTCTTAAAAACTACATAACATCAATTTTAAACAAATAGGAGATGTTCACAATCCCCAATCAAAACATATATGTCCAGAATTCAAACAAAGGGATAATTAATTATTCAGTAAAAACAAATGCCAACTTACTTTAGTGTTGAATCATAGCATTGCACTTGAACAATTCTTTAAATTTATTGATTCCAAATCCAAGTTTAATTAGCCCTGCATATACTTATATGTCACAAATTCAAGCCCACTTTTTTTCTTATTGAGGCAATTTATCAAACATATAACATACATTACTTAACTTAACATTTTCATTAAAATATAACCTTTAAATTCCATTTCCAATTATACATAATCACTTTATGACTCAATTAAAATTGAATTCATCATCATGTTAAGTTAATTGAGCTTCTGATACACTCCAACCATTGCATAATGTCATTAGATTACTATTTTCTTCATGGATCATGACATAACTAGATTTTCTCATGTTGAAAACTTGACAATTAACCAATTAATCATCTTTCCTACAATTCTCACATCAATCCATATCCAATTCCCCAAAAATTTACTATTTACAGAATGTAAGTAAACCTAGGAAAGCATAATTCATGATTTTTCATGCACATCAAGCCCCAAATCATTATAACCAATGAAATCAACATTTCCCCCATAGTTTTATACATGAATCCCTACAAATGTTTGCCCAAAAATCACTGTTTACAGTTCATACGAAATCCTAGTTAACAAAAATCACTATTTTGATTAATAGAATCAACTTACCATGGAATCTAGGTGTGTATTCCATCCATGAATGAGAATCCAAGTCTGACACTCCCATTAGCTCACTCCACTTGGAAGAAATCAGCACTGCCTCCATTTCCCACCATCCAAAATCCTAAAACTCAGGCTTAAGGGCATGCTTGCATGATGCTCCACTTAAGTAAGGGATTTACCAAGCTAAAAAGGTATGAATTTGAGTTAGAAGAAGCTGGGGCATAGGTTTGGGGTGTGGGAAAGAAAGGAAATGGAATGGAATAAGAAAAACGGGACAGGCCAAGGCTTTAAAAAGTCAGATTTTTCCATACTCAACGCACCATAGGACCCGTGCCATGGCAGGAAAAAGTCGTGCCATGGCACAGACTTACTATATAGGCCAAAAAATGCACTTCTGAAGCCATGCCATAGTAGGGAAAAGTTGTCCTACATCATGGACTTGTTGTATGCTAAAAAAAATGGTTTTTTTAAGCCTTGCTGAGATAGGGAAATTCTATCCCAATATAGTGTTAGTAATTTGATCATAAATTTTACATAGGATGTCAAAATTACCTAATTTTTGAGGCATTAGAAAGATAAATTCAAGGTCTACAACTTTCGTGCAAATAAAGTTTTCCAAATATTCCCCTAAACAGGAAGAACAATTCAATAAGGTTGACCCATCTAGTTAATTTTGTTATATTTTAGTCATCTGGAACTGTTTTGGTGTATTAGTCATAACTTCCTTATATGATATCAGAATCAAGTGATTTTTATTCCATTGGACAGATAATTTCATTATATACAACTTATATGTCGAATACTATTTCAAATTAGTCCATTATCAATGTCAAAATTCAATCATAATTACCTTTTTTTTCAAATTCAGCATTTTCATAATATACACATGCTCCTTTAGTTTTCTTCCAAAATTTCCACTTTTTCTCTAATCTTTCATAACTAAAATTTTAATCATTTCATTTTTCATTACACTCAAGCATAATCATCCCAAAATTCTCATTCAAGTAATTAAGTCTCACTCCCAAACTCTAGTAATAACCCATCCATTATAAGGGCTATTAAATTTTAGAATTTATACTTTTAAAAATAACCAATGGTCTCCTTTCACATAAACCACTTCAGACATCATAAAAATCACTTACCAAAAATCATATGCATTAAATGGAGCATGAACATGCTATTCACCACCTCATTTGAGGTCAATTACCAAAAATTACCTATTTAGTTCTTTTTAACCTAGTTTTCTGCTATAAGTGACTCCATATGCCATTTTCATTCCAAAATACATCTAAGACTCAAACTAATATTTCACACACATTATAATCTATATAATAACTATCTTAGGCCATTCACATTGATCATAAATATGGTTTTTTACCAAATTCACCATTTTAGTTCTTTTTCTTCTCATTGCCATTATATAATTTAAATTGATGAAAGTTATTAATTTCATGCATCAAACTCTACCCATATCCACATAAGCAAATTTGAATCACCTCAAACATCATATAAGGCTATTCATTAAATTTTTTGTGATTTTATGAAAATCACCTATTGAGTTCTTTTTACCTGAAATTTAACTCAATAGTTCAAAATTCCAAAACTATCTCAAAATTTCGATTCAATATCTCATACACATCAAATTATACATAATAATCATGCTACACTAGTCATTCAAGTCATATACATGGCTTTACTCAAAATCATTACTTGGGTTCATATCACTCCATTCAGTCTTCCATAGCAATTTCTTTATAAAAGACTGTGTATCACATTAATTCCTCACTTTACTAAAATACAAAAAATTTTCCCTAAATTTCAACACCACACGTGTTACAAACTTCCCTCCTTACAAAAAGTTTCATCCTTAAAACTTCAAGTATCATTTAATTCTTGTTATTTCCTTAAGTTTGCTAATCAATATACACAAACATATCCTAGTAACATTCATATTCCATTGCTCATAACTCATATTAGCTTTTCATTTAAATTTTCACCATATGAGATTCACAATCACAATACCACTATAATATTCACATTACTTTAAATTTGATCATCAATGACAATATCAACAAATATTATAGTAGGAGCAAGCAACACATAACAAACATAAGTACTAGCTTCTATTGTAGTTTCTCTATTACTTCATTCTGTTCAAATGTGATCGTCTCAAAGTACATTGTCATTCTGTTTCTAAACCAATATATCCAATCACTTAGCACATTTTGCCTGCCACCAACCAACACCCTGCTCAGGAGGCCACATCAAATTGGACTTAGCCACAAACAAAGTGGTCTAAACCATAATCAAGTAGCAACCACGTCCAAACCAAGTGGTCTAAACCATAATCAAATGGCAACCATAATCAAACCAAGTGGTCTAAACCACAATTGGGTGGCAACCACAATCAAGTGGACTCAACTCCCCTACAACTCAGTGTATTCTGGTCCATCCCTACAATCCAGCTACAAATGTTGCGAGATCCATGACCACATGGTATCTCGCCTTCATTACAACCAAGGAACTACAAGTTATCCAGCCACACTCATGAAATAAGCAAAGGAGTCTACATACAATAGGCTAATCAGGCCTCTTCGCCATCACTGGTGGCATAATCAAACAAAGTCCTATCATGTGCAGGATCCAAACCCAAATATACAAAGTAGCCAACCCAGGAGGCATCCAAACCCAAATATGCAACAATCAAATTCTAGTAGGCATCCAAACCTCAAACACATATTAATCCTATTTCGAGAGGCAACCAAATACAAGCATGACCTTAGCCATGCATCTAAGCCTCAATCAAATAATCAAATATCAATTAGGAAAATATTTAAAATCAATTAAATAATCAAATGTCCAATCTTTATCCAATAGTTGATTATCAAAAGTTACTAAATAACCAATTTGGCTCAAACCTTAGTCAAATAACAAAACTCAAACCAAACCTTCACAATTTCACACTTCTGCGCCATCCCGACACCATACAAATCTCCAATCCTTCTACTATTGCACAAACTCAAATGTTGCATGGGGTGCATCATGTACATTACAAATACACCAAATTTCATTTGTTATATAACTTATTCAATATAATGATCCATTCCAGAATATACATTTAAATTCAATTATATAACAGTTGTATTCTAACCGCTATCCAAATCCCAACATGCATTCCCATCCCAAACATTAAACCAATTTGTAAATTGCTTTTCATAACACAACTTTCAACCATAATTATGATGGAATGCAAAGTAAAGTAGCATCAATAATTTCAAATTTGATAATTTTCATATGCAAAATTTCCTAACAGTTATAATTTACATCATTTCATCATATAGTACAATATTACAATAACATGACGATTTCACATATAGCTAAAAAAACAACTTGCAAACGAATATCCAAAATATAAACTTTTATCCTTCCAATTTAATAACATTAATAAATCACTTACAATAGTCCTTACGAAATCAAACAAGCGAGATAGTCACTATCACTTATCCAATTCATTCAATTCAATTTCTCATAAGCAAAGTTATTCAATTACATATAAACATGTCGATCGTCATAATCAAAATCCATCAATGAGTCCTTAATTTCAAATATACTATTCACTACAAAGCTCTTTTCAGTTCTAAGCTAAATACATAACTATGTTGCTATAACATACCAGGATCAATTAAAATAATCAAGTAACCAACAAAGTTCACACAACCATTTAAACTATAGAAATCCAATGATTCTGTATCAAATCTCTTAGACAACCAAACAGAATTCAATTGCCAGCCTTATAGAACACTAACAATTCAAACACTCAAACAAGATGCATACAATCATCACCATACTTCACTGCGCTACTCTAATCATAACCAATTTCATATCATCAACTATATACATAATCCAATGATCCTTATGCTATCATAACATCATCGTATTCATTTTTTATCAAAATCATCTATGTCATACCATAACCATTCATATAAGTAGCATTCAAACTAAATGTCGTTGATACCAAAATTCAAAGTATCTCTTCTTCCTAACTCACTCCCTCAACATACTTCTGATGTTCTTTCATATTTTCCATAAATTCATCAAATTGTACTGACATGTCATTTCCTATTTCTTTTTATATCCCATAGCCATCATATCACATCGATGAGCCGAACTTATTACATAGGTAAGTCAAAGGCTCTAATTCCATTTTGTCACACCCTGCTTTCTGAGATGCGGTGTCCTATATTACACTATATTTTACCTAAATTTTCCCACTTTTAGGGTGGGGTGCTCGAGTCCATTTTGGAATTTGACTAGTTTCTATAGAAAAATGGATAGAGTATTCCTTAAATTATTCAAGTTTAAACTGTACAAACATGCTACACACCATAGTATACATTGATTCCAAATAACATAATGAATTAACTTCTAAAATACCTACACTTATAAACCCATATCCCAAGATCTAGGTTGAATCATGATGGCAATAAACCCAATTAACTAATGCATAATTCATCTACAATATTAATCTGTCAAGCCTCTACATTTCCATATATAGTAATTACACAATTCGTTTGAATTATACATCAATTAGATTCATTAAATACAATCATACACATACAATGGCATTCCAATTCCAATTCTATCATGTCAACATAATTGCTATCTTCCTTGACACCATTGCTTTACCTGTCAGCTAAAAACATAGATTATAAAGGTGTTAGTCTGGGCAACTCAGCAAGTAGACAAATGTCATCAATAAAAATTAATTGACAATGAGCACGTTTCATATCAAACAGTTGATATTCATCATTATAAACAATCACAACAAATATATTTTCATCAATTCATACTAAACAAGGAAATGCATGTTATCCTCAAACAACCAATCAATTTCATATTTCATCAAGCTTCAAATTAAATATTCAACAAGTAATACTTTCCATCCCACATATTAGATATCCAAGGCTAGACCAAACATCAATTAATCATTCCAAGAGATATTTATTATTCTTAATAACTAAACAACATCAATTGTAAACACATAGGGGATGTTCACAATCCCCAATCAAAACATACATGCCCAAAATTCAAACAAATAGATAAACATTATCCCTAACTATGCAATAGAAACAAATGTCTACTTTGGTCTAGAATCGTAGCACTGCTCTTGAACAATTCTTTAAATTCTTTAATTCCAAATCCAAGTTCAATTGGACCTACATATATCATATATGTCACAAATTCAAGCCCACTTTGTTTCTTATTGAGGCAATTCGTCAAACATATAACATAGATTGCTTAACATTTTTATTAAGACATATCCTCTTATTTACATTTCCAATTAAACATAATCACTTTAGAACTCAATTAACATTGAATTCATCATCACAGTAAGTTAATTGAGTTTCTAATCCATTCCAACCATCACATAATGTCATTATATATGAATCCCCAAATTACTATTCAATTAGATTACTATTTTCTTCATGGATCGCAACATAACTAAATTTTCTCATGTCTAAAGCATGTCAAAAACACTACAATTAACCAATTAATCATCTTCTCCACAATTCTCACATCAATCCATATCCAATTCCCTCAAAAGTTACTATTCATAGAATGTAAGAAACCCTAGCAAAGCATAACTCATGATGTTTCATGCCAATCAAGCCCCAAGTCATTATAACCAATGAAATCAACATTTCCCCCATAGTTATATACATGAATCCCTACAAAGTTTTGCCCAAAAATCATTGTTTACAGTTCATACAAAACCCTAGTTAACAAAAATCACCATTTCGGTTAATAGAATCAACTTACCATGGAATCTAGGTGTGTCCCTGAATGAGAATCCAAGTCCGACACTCCCATTAGCTCACTCTACTTGGAAGAAATAGGTGCTACCTCCATTTCCTACCATAAAAAATCCTAAAACTCAGGCCTAGGGGCATGTTTGCATGATTCTCCACTTAAATAAGGGATTTCTTGAGTTAAAAAGGCATAACTTTGGGTTGGACGAAGCTAGGGCATGGGTTTAGGGTGTGGGGGAGAAAGAAAATAGAACGGAATAAGAAAAATGAGATGGTCCAAGGCTTTAAAAAGTTAGATTTTTTCGTACTCCAACGTGCCACAGGACCCTAGCTGTGACACGGACTTGCTGGATAGGCTAAAAAATGCACTTCTGAAGTAATGTTGTGGCACAAAATTTCCTTGCTGCAGCAAGAAAAAGTCGTACTGCAGTAGGGAAAAGTTGTACCACAGCATAGACTTGCTGTATGCCAAAAAAAAGGTTTTTCTGAAGCCTTGCCGCAGTAGGAAAATTCTATCCCAACATAGTGTTAGTAATTTGATCACAATGTTTACATATGATGTTCAAATTACCTAATTTTTGAGGCATTGGAAATATAAATTCAAGTTTCACAAATTTTGTGCAAATAATGTTTTTCAAATCAGCCCCCAAACATGGCAAATAGTTCCATAAAGTTGACCCATCTAGTTAATCTTGTTATTTTTTAGTCATTTGGAACTATTTTGGTGTATTAGTTATAACTTCCTCATATGAATCAGAATCAAGTGATTTTTATTCCATTGGATAGATAATTTCATGATATACAATTCTACGTTAAACACTATTTCAAATTAGTCTATTATCCATGTCAAAATTCAATCACAATGACCCTTTTTTTCAAATTCAGCATTTTCATAATATACACTTGTGCTCCTTTAGTTTTTGTCCAACTTTTTCACTTTTTATCTAATTTTTCATCACTAAACTTTTAAAAATTTCATTTTTAATTACTATCATTCATAATTATCACAAAATGCTCTTTCAAGTAATTAAATCTCACTCCTAAACTCAAATAATAACCCATCCATTATAAGGGTAATTAAATTTTAGAATTCATACTTTTAAAATTCACCAATGGTCCCCTTTCACATAAACCACTTCAAACATCATAATAATCACTTACCACAAATCATATGTAAGAAATGTAACATGACCATGTTGTTCACCACCTCATTTGAGGTCAATTACCAAAAATCACCTATTCAGTCCTTTTTATCCGAGTTTTCTACTGTAAGTGACCCCATATGCCATTTTCATTCCAAAATGCATCCAAGACTCAAACACATTACAATACATATAATAAATATCTTAGGCCATTCACATTGATCATAAATATGGTTTTTCCAAAATTAACCATTTCAATTCTTTTTCTTCTTATAGCCATTATATAATTTAAATTGATGAAATTTATGAATTTCAAACATCAAACTGTACCCATATCCACATAATCAAATTTCAATCACCTCAAATATCATATAAGGCTATTCATTCATTAAAATTTTTGTGATTTTAGGAAAATTGCTTATTGAGTTTGTTTTACCTGAACATTTAACTCAATAGTTCAAAATTTCAAAACTATCTCAAAATTTTGATTCAGTATCTCATACACAACACATTATACAAAATAATCATGCTACATTAGTCATTCAAGTCATATACATGACTTTACTCAAAATCATTACTTGGGTTCATATCACTCCATTCAGTCTTCCATAGCAATTTTCTTATAAAATACTGTGTATCATCTCAATTCCTCATTTTACTAAAATATGAAAATTTTTCCCCAAATTTCAACCACAAGTGTTGCATGGAGACTTTGCCATATTTTTGGCAAAAATTTTCCATAAAAGAACACTCTAGAATTAGGGAAATTATAGTAAAATTATAGGAAAATATGGAGTGTAACACCTCGGAAGGCAGGGCATGGCAGTTTCACTCTAAGGTATCTCATCAAAAATCTTAAATACTTCATTAGACCTGCTAATTTTAGCAAAAGTATAGTAGAACATGATATAATTCATATTTGAAATGTATACATTCAATTACCTTTGTTTCCCATTCACTTATACTTCAAATAGGTAAATCCTTCATTCAACTTCATAAGGATTTTAGAGTTATAATCAAACCCTTATGGTTATGATTAATTTTTCATTTTGGCATTTCCTCATACATGTACTATCCTATGCATCATTTAAATTGCCAATTTCAATAAGGTGCATCAAGTGACATTTATTCTCCATAAGATGCACCTAATGTTTTAGCATAATAATCATTAGAACAATCTTATTAACATAATAATTATCTCCCATAGCTAATTAAACCTCTGTTTAACATCATAATTCACAAAAAACCCAAACAAAACAAACCCAACATGCAAAACATGGTTGCCCAATTTGTGGGCAACTATGTACACTAGGCTTACACGCTTAAACTACCCCAAAAACACTGTAATCAACCCATTAATTATTTCTCCCATTAAATCCATAAATAAATCATGCAAGTTCCCCAAAACAGCCCCTCTACAAATTTGATTTGAAACCCTCGCAACACTTGAATTTGAAGTTGAAAGGGAAACAAAACCTCACACTGAATCTGTTTGGTTGTCTCCACCCGAAAATGAAATTTCCAAGCTCCATTCTTTCACCTTCCTCAAGTGTAGCAATAGGGGGTGAAAATGGGATTGCAACCTTCTCTTCTCCATGTTCAAGGGATGGAGTATTGCACCTTTGTGGTGGATGATCATTTCCACTTCTGAATTGAGATGTGGATGGCATTGAAAAAGGGCAGAAACAAAAAGAGGCATGGAAGGGAGGAAGGGGCTGGTCAATTAGAAGCGATAGAGTAGCTTTAAGGACTTATATTGTCGGTGCTCCAAAGGGTAGGCAACACCATGCATGCACAATTCTATTGTTTCCTTAATTTCCTCAATTTAATGTAATTAATGTGTCAATAATTGTACCATTCATAATACATT
>JAYJMB010001881.1:0-16018 GCA_036873735.1 Pouteria campechiana
GTACTTTCATCAAATTTTACATGAATGGATTCCTCTATAGTTTTATTTTTCAAATTGTAGACTCTAAATGCCTTGCTAACAATGGAATAATCAAGAAAAATGCCTTTATTAGATTTGTTATTAAATTTGCCACAATTTTCCTTCCCATTATTAAGAAAGAAACATTTACAACTAAAAGTGTCCAAATGAGAAATATTTGATTTTCTACCATAATATAATTCAAATGGAGTTTTGTTGAGTATAGATCTAGTAAAAATTTTGTTAATAATGTAGCATGAAGTATTGATTACTTCTGTCCAAAAATATTGAGGTAAGTCATTGTCACTCAATATTATCCTTGCCATCTCTTACAAGGATCTATTTTTCCTTTCAAATAGTCCATTTTGCTAAGGTATTCTTGGTCCAGAAAATGTGTGCAAAATTTCATTACTTTCACAAATAGCAGTGAATTTCTGGTTTTCAAACCATGATCACTTATTATAGCTACTATATAAGAATCTTGTTAATTCTGTACACACTTGGTAAATGTTTCAAAGATTGAAAAAGTCTAATCTTTAGAAGTGAGAAACATTATCAAAGTGAATTTGGAATAGTCATCTACAATGACATATGCATAATGTTTTCATCCAAGACTTCTAGTTCTTGTTGGTCTAACAAGATCCATGTGTAGTAATTGAAGTGGTTTAGTTGTGTATACTTCTTTGTTAGATTTGAATTATTCTCTAACTTGCTTTCCTTTTAAGCAAACATCACACAATTCATTTTAGTCAAACTTTAGTTTGGGTAAGCCAAGAATAAGATCTTTGTTGTATAGCTTTTCAATCATGAACTTGTTGGAATGTCCTAGTCTTTTATGCCACAACAAGGATTCTTCATTATTCACAACAAGACATTTGACTTGGATATCACTAAAATCTACTAAATATATATTTTCACATTTTTTACTAAGTACTACAACTGAATTTGGACTATCTATTATAGAACATATATGTGATTCAAACACAACCTTGTAACCATTATCACAAAATTGACTAACATTTAAAAGATTGTGTTTTAATCCTTCTACTAGTAAAACATTCAAAATAGTAATAGAGTAAGGTTGGCTTATCTTACCAATCCCAACCACTCTACATTTTTCATTATCTCAAAAGGTAACTATTTCTCTATTTTTAGCTTTTAATTTTGTGAACAGTTCATTCTCCCCTGTCATGTGTCTTAAGCAACCACTATCAATATACCATTTGATACTCCTTGTGTCTCTCAAACACACCTATAATAATAAGGTCAAGCTATAAAATTTTGTACTCATTTAGGAATGGGTCCAAGTGGGTTAATAGTAGAATATTTTAGCATGATTGCTTTTTAAAAGCTACTAATCTATTATTTGGAGATATTGTTGTATTTATTATGTTAGCAATAGTTTTTAGCACCCAATTCAGGTGCTGTTTGGGTTCTAATTCTCTTCCATGATTACTTTTTTTCTTTCTTTGATTTTCTATACTTTTCTTCTTTGCCTTTAGTTAAAATAAAGTAGAGGTCAATGTTTTTCTATGAGAATGATTTTTTGCTTTCGTTTGCTCAAGTTCTTTTTAAGGTTTTGGTTAGTCTTAAGCTGAGTATTTTCTTGTCTTAAACTAGAACATTCATAAATTGTTCATTCTACTTCTCTTTTTGTTTTCTTATGTTTAGCTTTTAATGTTTTGAAATCTAAGTATAATTCATCAAATAATTCTTCTAGATCAGAAGTGTTAGGTTTCGACTTTACCTCATCTTCATGGATGGATATGAAGCTTATTCCCATATGTTGCTCCTCCTGATTTCTTTCTTTGGAGCTGAGTGAAGTGATTTGTGCTTCATTTTCTTCTTCTATTTCACTCAAGCTTTTTTGCATCATATTCTCTAGCATTTCCTATACATCCATAACTTTCTTCTTCTTTTCAAATTTCTTTCTATTAGAAATATTCATTTTCTCAATCTCCTTGCTTTTTATCTGGTTCTGGATAGTTAAACTTCATGTGCCCAGGCTTGTTGCAATTGTAATATATTATAATCTACTTTGTCGTTTCCTTTCTCCTATTGTTGCTTTCATTACCATATCCTCATCATCCTCACTCATTGAGGCTTCTTCTGAAGATTCTTCATTCTCTGAATCAGCTTGTAAAGTAATCTTCTTGCCATTCAATTCATTTGGAACATTTTACTTCATTAAGACTTCATGGGTCATAAGTGATCTATGAGTTGTTCCACTATCATTTTATCTAGATCTTTTACTTCCTAGATAATGGTCACTTTAGGTATCCAAAATCTAGGCAGAGATCTCAAGATCTTTTTAGCTAACTTGGGTTCTTCATATTTCTATACCAAGTTTTTTAGTCCATTAGTGATTTTCTGATACCTTTCAAACATTTCAGAGATAGTTTCTGACTCCTTCATGGATCAGGCTTCATATTCCCACACTAGAATATTAATTTTAGTTTCTTTTACTTAATTTGTACCTTCATGTGTGTTAGCTTTCATGCAAGTATATATAATCATAAATAATATACATGAGGTAAGTTGAGTATTGTTCCCACAAGGAAGTAGGTTGTTTGAGTATTGTTCCCACAAGGAAGTAGGTTGTTACACACTAAGTACCGAACTTGTATCAAATTAGTAATATTTGATTGAATGAATTTTTGTAGATGATATAAAAATTAAATATGAATAAACAATGAAGTTGACAAATTGTAAGAGCAAAAGAAGAAATATTAATGGATGAAATACCTACAAATTCAACTTCACCTAGCAAATCCACTTGTATTGATAAATTGCATTGGGTATTGTCAATCAGATGCACTGAAGTATCTAAAACCCTTTCTTAAGTGATATGATAGGTGTGCCTATTGAAGTTACCTACTATGTTTCTATGCAAATCTAAATCAATAAACCCATTAAGATTAGGCATCCATGTATAACATATGTTATCACAAGGTCATACTCACAAGGGTTACACATCCACAACGGTTATCTCCAGACTTTATTGCATCATATATTCTTCAATTCAACTCGCTATTCCTAATTCACCTCTCTCGAGTATAAATTAAGAATCTCAATTCATACACGTCATAGCTAAGCACATACATGCATTAAGCTTAGAAAAGAAGAAATAATGAAAAAGAAGATAATTTAACTCAAAAAATCAAACATTAACACAAGCTTCATTACTAGGATCCATTTATTCCTAGATAAAAAAAATTTAAAAATCATAATTGAATTAATACCAACTAATTAATTGATAAATATCATCATATTCCAAGGTTGAATGTTGATTCAAAAACAAAAGCTAAACTAGAAAGAAAAATGAATATTCAGGTTGCAACGGCTTTCGTGGCTTTCTCCAATGATCTTCTTGCTCTAAGCTCTTCTCCTCTTCAAACTCTCTCTTCCAACTATGTTCTAGATGTCTCCTTAAATAACCAAAGTAGTAGCATTTTAGTAGAATTACCTCTACACATAGAGATCCTCTTCCAATAACAACTCAGTATTTCTGAACAAAAATATAGCATCTCAAATATTATAATGCATAAAAATAGAAGTTCTCAAAATAACTAAGTTGTTGGGTATCTTGGGTTCTAAAAATTGCAACATAATCTTGAGCATAAAAATTAGTTTCCAATAATACTTTTCAATCCACATATCTCATACTCTTAAATTTACAACATCGAACGCATGGAAAAATAAATAAATTTGTGTACTTCTACTTCTAAGCTTTGATTTCAAACTTTGTTTCTTGTTAGACTACTTTGGAGGCACTGAAGATCAAGCTACAAATTTGAATTCCTACTTTGGAGGCATGTAAGTAAACTTTGGAGTCAGTGAAGCCAATTTTGGAGTTAAGAAATGTTGCTTTAGAGTCACAAAAGTCAATTTCACAGGCACAAGTTTGCTTCAGAGGCACACAAGTGAACTTCGAAGTCAGTGAAGCCAATTTTGGAGTCAAAAAATGTTGCTTCAGAGTCACAAAAGTAAACTTTAGATTCAAAAAACATTCATTTAGAGTCACGCAAATAAGCTTCAAAGTCACTAAATATTAACTTCGGAAGCACCAAGTCTATTTTGGAGTTTTGATTTTCAAGAGCAATTTTAGTATAATTATCATAAATTTCTCATATGAACTCCAAATTAAGAAATTTTTATTGGGTTGGATATATATAATTTCAAGATCTATAACTTTAATGTTAACCATGTTTCTGATTCTACTTGTATCTTGAGTCGTATGAGCTAAAAGTACCGCCTTTTATGCCTCCAAAATTGATATTTAGGAGTTTTCTAGAGAGAGTAGTACTATTTCGATCATAAATTTCTCATAAAAACTTGAAATTGTACCATTATTTTTTCATTGGATAAATAATTTTAGGGGCTACAACTTTTATATTGATCACTTTGTCTAAATCATCCATCTTCTATGATTCGTGAGCCTTCAAAGTGATGCCTTCTGTCAAATGCAGTAGTAGATGAATGTATAGACAGTTGCACTATTTTAGCCATAACTTTCTCATATAAATTCAAAATCTGAATTCTTGATAATTGGAAATATAAGAACAAAGGCTAAAACTTTTACGTTGAAAACATTTTCCAAATATGCCTCCATCAGTCCCAGAAATTACTTTAAATTAACATCTTTTGTAATCTTCTGTTTCATTTTATAGATCAATAAAACAAACTTTGTTAAGTGCAATATCTACTAAAAAACATTAAAAGAAGATCTTAAACATGTGAATTTAGGTATAAAAAATTAATATATTATATGCTTGTCAAATACCCCAATCTGAATAAAATAACAATTTGAACGCATGAATTAGTCAGGATACTTGCTAAGTAATCTCATGAAACCCATGCTTTATCAATCCTTTCATGAAATAAAAAATGTGTGTGCATACAATGTCAATTTCATGCTACATGCATGTTTTTGAATCAACAATGTGCAGACTAGTGATTTTCATGATCCTCACAAAAATCCCATAAGCTTGCTTTTCATAATCCCTCTCTAAATGTAGAAAACTCTATTCAATTAGATCAATGGTTCTTTATTAATCTGGTAATGGGGCCTTGGGTTTAAGCAACAAGAAAAGGGAATAAGGATACACAAAATAAGAGATCATATTTGCATTTTACATGAATGTTCAATCTCTTAACTTTTTGTTTAGGGTTTTATCTATTTTATGAGCTGCATTACTACCACACCCCAGACTTATTTTTCTTTACTTTCATTAGGATATGAGGCCCCCAATTATGGGCTGTATTACTACCACATCTCCAAACTTATTTTCTATAAGTTCATGGAGATATGATCCCCCCCAATTTAAGGATATATCCTTATTGATTTCTTTACTTTTGTCCTTTTTCCTCTTCTTTTAGCATTCTTCTTTTTAACTCTCCCCTAAACTTATCTTTTTATGCACTCATGTACCTCTCAGGAACCATGTGTTTAGAATATGTCTCTTAACAAGTCAATCATGGTTTTTTAGGCTGAAAAGGTATGAATGATCAGGCTAAAGAAAGAAAAAATAAATAGTGGTCTTTCACATGCTTTATATCTGTCATTCTTTCATTAAAGCTCAATGGGAACACTAGTAATAGTGAATGTACTAGGTTAGCTTAAAAGGCACAAACTGATCAAACAATGCCTAAATCACTTCCAAGTAAACATGTTATCTAGGATTTCGGCTTAAGGGATAATCAAATAAGTTCTAGCATGCTTGCATCAACCAAAATATGTTACTAAATTCATAACATCATCACTAATTTACATACATTTTGCATGATCATAACATAATGTGCTAATTAAAATTTTCATCAGTCATGGAAAAGAAGGACTTATCATAAGAATCAGTAAATCACAAGGCAACACTTATCCTTCTTTCTTAATAATGTGCAATGGTAATCAAAAACTCAACATATGTCACTTGATCATTAAAAGAGAATCCATGTTATTCAATTTCAGCATTATAACATAGTTGCTCTTGGATTTCTTTAGCTAAGTTATCAAAAGAGACGCTCATAGAGAAAATTTATACCCAAATTTTTAAAAAAAGTCCAAAACTAAATGCAAATCTAAAGTCTTTATTGTAAATCTAAATGTAACTCCCCAAATACCCCCCAACTTAAATCAAACATTATCCTCAATGTGAATGAAGTTTAAGGTTAAGGCCTTCCCTTAATGAAGTGCATTCTAATGCTCTTGTTCTGAAATTTATTGGCAATCTTTGCAAATTCTTGACAATTTTCATACTTGACATATAACCTGCAATCTCATGGACTTCTATGCTTAATCTAAGATCAAGTTTTTTACTTCTGCAACGGAAACATCAAACTATAATTAAAAAAAAATCTATCCAAATAGAGAAAACAAAACAAACAACTAAGCTAATTGTGAAGAGAACAAAGTTTAGATAGTCTGTTTCTCATGAATTCAACTTTCTCTTTTGAAGTGAACCATTCTCCTTTACTTGTAGATAAGATTTGATCAAACTATTGATGGCTACAATAAAGAATTGTCTGAAATCAAGTAAGCAAAACAAAAAAATCTAAATAAAAAGAAAAAATAAAGCAAACTAAGCTAGACTAAAATTCCTAAAAGCAAGGGATGAGGAAGTAGTTCTAATTTATAGTCTTCAACTTGACTATCTCTTTCTTTAAGCTAGTCTTTCAAGTCCAATGTGAACTTCTGCTTGTCAAATCTTCCTTCAAAGTATGGCTTTAGATGCTAACCATTCACTTTAAATATTCCTTTAGTGTCATAAGCAACTTCAATTATCCCGTGTGGCAATATCCTTGTGACAATGAAAGGACCTGACCATCTAGATCGTAACGTATCAGGAAATAGTCTAAGGCAAGAGTTATAAAGTAACACTTTTTAACTAATTCCAAACTCTCTTCTTAGAATGTACTTTTCATGCCATCTCTTTGTATACTCTTTGTATATCTTGGTAATCTCATAAGCTTTATTGCAAAGTTCATCCAGCTCATGTAATTGTAGCAATCTTTCTTCTCCAATAAGTTCCCTGTCAAAATTCAAAACTTTTAGTGACCAATATGCTCAATGTTCTAATTCCATAGGTAAATGACAAGCCTTTTTCAAATACTAGCCTAAAAAGAGACATCCCAATGGGCGTTTTGAATGTAGTCCTATATGACTAAAGTACATCATCAAGTTTTACTGACCAATCTTTTCTAGAGGCATGCACAGTTTTCTCCCAAATTCTTTTGGTTTCCCTATCTGAAACTTCTACCTATCCACTAGTCTGAGGATGATAAGGGGTTGCAATCTTATGTGTAACTTCATATTCATGGAGAAGTGTATCAAGATATTTATTGCAAAAATGTGTTCCCCCATCACTGATGATTGCACTACGAGTGCCAAATCTGGTAAAACAAAATTCTTCAAAAATTTGATCACTACCTGAGCATCATATGTTGGCATTACTATAGCTTCCACCCATTTAGACACATACTATATAGCTATCAGAATGTACTTATGGCCAAAGGAAGACGGAAACGGTCTCATAAAATCAATACCCCAAACATCAAATAATTCACAAAAAGAATGTTGTTTAAAGGTATCTCATTTCTTCAAGAGATATTTTCCATTCTCTGACATCTATCACATGAAAGTACATGGGTGTGTGCATCTTTGAAAACTATTGGCCAATAAAAACTACATTGCAAAACATTAGTTGTAGTTTTAGTGGAACTAAAATGTCCACATGCCTCTCCATCATGACGTTGTTGTAGAATACTTACCATCTCCTCCTCTAGTACACACCTCATCACCTAGTCTGCACAATCTTTAAACAAAAAAGGTTCTTCCCAAAGATAATGTTTAACATTAGAAAAGAATTTTTTCTTTTGTTGTGGTGACATGTCAGGATGTAAAACATCACTTGCCACATAATTCACAAAATCAGCAAACCCGGGTGTTTGTGTGGAATTGACATGAAATATTTGCTCATCAGAGAATTGTTTAAGAATTAGAGTCTCCTCATCTTTTGCAATTGGAATTTTAGACAAGTGATATGCAACTATATTCTCAGTTTCCTGCTTATCCTTAATCTCCAAATCGAATTCCTGCAACAAGAGAATCCACCTAATCAATCTAGGCTTTGCTTCTTTCTTTGCAAGTAAATATTTCAGAGCTGAATGGTCAGAATAAACAATTACTTTTGAACTAATTAATTAAGAACAAAATTTATCAAAAGCAAAAGCTACTGCCAAAAGTTACTTTTTATTATTGAGTAATTCAATTGAGCTCCTGATAAGGTCCTATTAGCATAGTAAATGTTTTGAAAATTTATCCCTTTTCGTTGTCCCAAGACAGCTCCTACGGGAATATCACTTGCATCATACATTAGCTCAAACGGTAGATCCCACTTTGGTGCTACCATGATATAACACCTTGCCTCCTGGGGTTTTCACTTTATCTTTCACTGCAAATACATATGATCATAGCATGATTTTTTCACTTCTAGGGTGGAGTTTCTCTAATACCATTTTCTAGTTTACCTAATTTCTACAGAAAATTGGACAAAGTCTCCTAAAACTGGGGTTGTCCAACCAGGTTACAAGTATTCAATACTAATTAAGATACATTTTCTCCATCGTAATTCACAAAAGTAAGAACATTCATCCACACAACACCCCTACAACTCCATAGGCTCCCCTAGAACCGCGATTGCATCATGATGATAATGAATCCACCACACCACCAGATAATTTTCATTCCACATACACCATACACATCACACTCCATTATTACATTGACATGCTCATAAATTATAATTATACATCATTAGACATAAATTAATTACAATTATAATATACATAAGATGCAAAATTTCCCAATTACCATACAACTAAAAAAAACACATTCAACTATTATACTTCCTTACCAATCTTGCTTCTTCTCGACTTGACCTGTCAACTAAAAAAAATAAAACAAGGGTGAGTCTAAATAGACTTCGTAAGTAAATTGTGTGGCAATCAATGATTCAAATAAAATCAATAAAATCTCATTCATCCAAGTAAACAGGGATCCATAAGGCATCCCACACACCAATCTAAATAGATCCGTTTTTAAACTCAATTCAACATCTCAAAATGTCACAGCCTAAAGAATATAGCATCAATTACACATTCTAAAGCAAATTATATGCTCTAAGATGATCACTTATCCCTAATCACATATATACATAACATATGCATATAATACAATTTACATTCATGTGTTAACTACAATCCCTTGATTCTGACATACATAAACTCAAATAAAAATTGCACATATAAGCAGGGAATATCTTTTATCCCCCCAAACTATACATTAACATAAAATATCACAATGTTATATTATATAATAATCAAAGACATGCCCACATAATAGCATTTTGGGATTTTTACTAATCCCAATTCTCATACATATTTACATTGCATGCAATAAGAAATGGGATATTCACAATCTCATCTAAGTCACATACACCATTGTTAATTTATATATTCATATAAGCACATTATCAAATTAATTAGGGGATAACCATTATCCTCGCCCAATTGCACATGCAAACATGTACAACCTACTTACCTCAAAATAACCCGCTCCATAATCCACATCTTTTCTTGTCGCCTCCATGCCAGAAAATCCTAAACATATCACATGAATCCTATATCTTATTAACATATACATATACCTATACATGAGCAATTCTCATTAATATAATGAAACATAATGATTAAATTTTTAGCTTAATCTATCACATTGTATTTTACATGATTCCATTTTTGCACCACCAGATATAGTCATAGTAAATTATGCATAACTTTCTCATATTAATTCCAAATTGACTTATTTTTTCTCTTTGTTTATATAATTTCAAAGCTTACAACTTTAATGTTGAACACTTTTTCTAATTTAACCTTTAAATAGGGTCGTTGGGCCCCATAAGTGACACTTTTTGTAGTCAATTATTTTCTAAGGGCAGTTTTAGTAATTTGGACATAAATATCCCAGACGAATTCTAAATCAAGTGATTCTTATGTCATTTTTTAGATAATTCCAATATCTCCAACTTTTATGTAGACCAAATTTACTAACTCAGCTTATAATTTATGATGTGGGCCCTAGAATGTAATGCCTAATGATTTAGAAACTATTATACTATTTTAGTTATAAATCTTTCATATCAACTCAGAATTTAATGGATCTCATCTTGTTAGAAATATAATTTTAAGAAATATAGCTTTTATGTCGACTATGTGTTTTGAATAAATCAAATTATAGGTCAAAATGGGGATGTCATTCACACTAAGTGCATTTGAATGATGAACAACTTTAGATGTATTACATGTGTTCAATTTATTACAATCCACTAATTATTAACAATGCCTTTTTAAATGCATTAAATGCTTGATAAATTAATCCACTAAGCATCATTAAATCATGTATACAAAACTCAATTTAAAAGACAATATGACAAGTCATATTATTGCAAATAATCGGTGCTCGGAAACCACGTTTAAACTATCCATATCACATTTAAACATTGATAAACCTACTTACCTTGTTTAGGCTTTGCTGCTCACTGTAATTAGCTATGAGAATACTCTCTTAATCACCTCCTTAATGTCCTGCCCTATACATGTGAGACATATGTGGCTTACATTAATTATAATTGGCATTTAACTTCATTAAATCACCTATCTACCACTCTGTCCACACCTAGCTATCTTTATTGATTCCATCTGTTTGGGATCAATTCAAGGACTCCTTAATGGGCTGATCAAATAGTGATTTGAATTGGGTAATCAAGGCTTAATTGAACAACTCACTCTTAATGGTTTTTACACAAACAGTTGGCAGAAAACTTGTTTAAACCCAACTGTTATCATCATGTAATTGCTGAATTTAAATTTCATTTACATTAAATCATATCTTAAGTTAATTAAAATAATAATTAATTATTAATTATACCAATTATAGCTCATACCATCCATCAAAAATTTCTGCAAAATACTAGCTTAATCTCATCCACATCATTCATCAATATTTCACCCATACTTCAATTAAATAATCACCTATACATAATTAGGGAGTTGTATTGATGAATTACTTACTTTAATCAATTATTTTCTTGGTGGGTACCACCTATAGTTGTTGTCCCTTGATTGTTGGCAGCTTGAACACACTTGAATCTAGCAAATTTCTAGTGTAATGGGCTGCAATTAACTCAAGTTGTGATTTCCATATGATATTCCTAAGTAAAAGGGCTGAATTTGATCAAGTTGGGAAGAGGAAAATGCATTGAATGTTGGACAGTAAGGTTGCTTGCATGAAATGGTAAGGAAGATGACCTTTGGCCATCTTTTATTTACAAAAAGTTAAGGTAGTCTAGCTGTCCATCTACATGCATGCGCTTACATTTCAATATTTTTCCCACCTTCTTTACTCCATTCCTTTAGTATATTTGGACCATTTCCATTACAATTCACATGTGAACGATAATATTTCCCATAGTTTCAATAATTTTTCCATTTAAATTTCATAATTTCATAAGGCGTGTACATACACTCCACTACCTCAGTTTATTAAATTTTCGCAACTTGATTCCACCTATTTAGTCTAGTTAATATATTTCCTTCCTCATTCTCATAATAATAATGGTAATCCACCAATTTTTATAATTTTTTCATAATAAAATTTAATATTTTTCAATATATACACATTCGGCGTTCCACCCATTTGAATTCATTTTCTTCTCACTTAAATCACATATTTAACACACTTTGATATATTCCCAATCTCGTCCTCATGTTTATATTACTAATCTACTCAATTTTATAAATTTTCCATGATAAATTTCTCATAAATTTAATTATACTCTAATATATTTCATGCCAAACTGGCAAAATTAACAAAAAATAAAATTCACATATCTTGAATTTTCAAGGCCTTATATTCGACCCCCTTATAAAGAGTTTCATCCTTGAAACTTCAAATATCAGTCCACAAGTCACAATATCAAATCATATTTCTTATTCCTTGTACTACATTTCCACAACGCACTTTAATATTTGAAGCAGCCAAGGCATATCCATTCTAATTCTCATGATCTCACCTTTAACAAAGATATTATATATCAATAATTTGCATCAACGAAATCAAATCAATATGACATATGCACAAAGAATTTTACAACCAATGCCAATACCATGGCATGCAGTTATATTTAATGGGTCATACATATAGTTAGACTCACTGAATATACATGTAACTAATTAGCTCTAGGCGACACACATATAATGCATGAGATACCACATATGTTGCATCTATACATACTACTACACTAGCACTCACTATCAAGCATAATGCTTACATATATCACACACATCATAATAGTACATCTCAATCATACCATGGTCATCATATCCATGTGTATGTCCATGCTTATGCTCATTATATCCCATTTGCCACTAAATGATACCATGCACGGGAGGCTATCAATCCAAGTGGACTCGGCAACTAATCAATACTGCAAATCAAGTGGACACAACCACAGCTAAGTGGAAAAGAAATCACATTATTTCCAATTTTATTACCGATTTATACAGTAATTTATTCTTTATAACTTATCATTTTCTTCTCTTTATTAATGCATGATTAGTGGATTTCTATATCTTCCATTCACAAATGTTGTCAGACTCATGGCAGCAATACCAATACCACCTATGATATCTAGCCCTCACTGCAACATAGGGATGTCAGATTCACTATTTACATCAATTGGAAGATTTTAGTATAATCATTAACCTTTAATGATACAAACTATAGGGGTTGTGTATTATATAGTATATCATGCTTCATTATACAAATCATATCTTTTCATAATTTAGTCAATTCTTACATTATCAAACCAATGCCACTATACTGTCACCCTAGCAATTGTCACCCTAAAGGTGTCAATCATTTTTCAATTGGTCAGGGTTGGGGCACCCCTGCTAATCTATCCACTAGTTGATAGATAAGTCTCATAATAAATAATCAATAAGGTTGGGATAATCTATCCACTGGCTAATCCATGAATCTCATAATAAAGGATCAAGGAAGTTATCTTGATAGGTACTCAAACCTCAATGCACATATAGAGTAAACCTCAGAGGCTTTACCACCCCTCTCCATTGGGCATCCATCACCCCACCATCGGGGCTTTAGCTCCCTTCAATTGGGGCTTATCCACCTTAAGGTACCATACAATGCATTACTAACCACACATATTCAGGCATATCTATGGTAATCACACAATCGTATCATGCAGACACAGTAATAACATCTCCAATGCAAGCATTCTTATACCAATCATAGGTACCAAGCATGCAACTCGCAAACATCATGTCCATACACCATCATGACTACCACAGGCATTACATTCATAGCATGCATTACTACTCAAGTACGTGTTCCACACATCATGCATACTATATGCACCCACATAATGCATCTACCACAAAATCAATAAATAATGTCAAAAACACATAGAATACTATGAATCAATATATTCAACAAATGAATATCCCCCATCATTCAAAATTTAAAACACTATCTAATTAATTTATTCATAATTTACATTTCACCACCAATTCATTTATTTCTCAATTTAACACAACAATTCCACAAAACATATATAGGGGAGGGAATATGCACTTATACCTCTTGTTCAATTAATTCAATCAATTATTTATCTATGAAACTCCATAGTTTAATCATTTCTCATATTCATTATTTGTGCCACCCAAGCACGTTTACACTAATGCTATTATCATCCACATCTCAAGGCATACCTTTCATTGAACCAATCATTCTTTAACTTATATGGGTATGTTATTTTCTAACTCTTTCAATAACCATTGCCATCATGATTCTGCAACTTGTCACACACAGGATAGCATACTCCAATTCTAATACCACCTATAATGCCCCACCTCCCGAGGCTGTAATGTTATCTTTCATTACAAATACACATGATCATACCATGATTTTTTCACTTTCAAGGTAGGGTTTCTTTGATACCATTTTCTAGTTTAACTAATTTCTACAAAAAATTGGACAGAGTCTCCCCTAAAAATGGGATTGTCTATCTCGGATACAAGCATTCAACACTTATTAAGATACATTTTCTACATTGTAATTCATAAAGGTAAGAAATTATACACTCCTATATTCCTCCATTCATCCACACAACATCCCTACAACTCCATAGGTTGCCCTAAGGTCGCGACTGCATCATTATGACAATGAATCCACCACACCACCATACAATTTTCATTCCACTACACCATACACATCACACTCCATTATTACATCGACATGCCTATAAATTACAATTATACATCATGAAACATAAATTAATTTCAATTACAATATACATAACATGGAAATTTTCCAATTACCATACAAGTAAAAAAAACACAAATTCAACTATTATACTTCCTTACCAATCTTGCTTCTTCTTGACTTGACCTATCAACTAAAAAAATAAAACAAGGATGAGTCTAAACAGACTCTGTAAGTAGACTGTGTGGTAATCAATGATTCAACCAAAATCAATAAAATCTTACCCATCCAAGTAAATAGGGATCCATAAGGCATCCCACACACTAATCCAAATAGATATGCTTACAAACTCAGTTTAACATCTCAACATATCATAGCATGAAGAATATAACATCAATTGCACATTCTAAAGAAAATTATATGCTCTGGGATGATCACTTATCCCAAATCACACATAACATAACACATGCATATATTACTATTTATATTAATGGGATAACTACGATACCTTAATTCTGACAGACATACACTAGAATAACAATAGAAAATATAAGCAAAAATTATCTTTTATTCCCCCAAACTATATATTAACATAAAATATTAAAATCTTATATTATATAACAATCAAAAACATGCCCACATTATAGCATTTTGGGATTTTTACTAATCCTAATTCTCATACATATTCACATTGCGTGCAATAAAAAATGGGATATCCACAATCCCATCTAAGTCACATACACCATCATCAATTTATATATTCACATATAAGCAAATTATCAAATCAATTAGGGAATAATCATTATCCTCACCCAATTGCATAGGCAAACATGCATAGCCCACTTACTTCAGAATAATCCGCTGCATAATCTACATCTTTTCAAACTCGGCTTGTCACCTCTATGCCAGAAAATCCTACATATATTATATGAATCCTATATATTATTTACATATGCATATACACGAGCAATTCTCATTAATATAATGGAACATAATGATTAAATTTTCTGCTTAAGGTATCACACTGTATTTTAAATGATTTCATTTTTGCACCACTAGACATAGTCATAGTAAATTATGCATATCTTTCTCATATTAATTCCAAATTGAGTCATTTTTTTCTCTTTGTTTATATAATTTCAAATTTTAAAACTTTAATGTTGAAAACCTTTTCTAATTCAACCTTTTAATGGGGTCATTGGTCCTCACAAGTGACACTTTTTGAAGTCAATTATTTTCCAGGAGTAGTTCTAGTAATTTGGACATAAATCTTTCATATGAATTCTAAATTAAATGATTCTTATATAATTTTGTAGATAATTCCAATATCTACAATTTTATATTGACTAAATTTACTAATTTAGCTTATAATTTGAGTCGGGCCCCATAATGTTATGCCTAATGTTTTGGAGACTGTTACACTATTTTAGTTATAAATCTCTCATATCAACTCAGAATTTAATGGATCTTATCTTGTTAGAAAGATAATTTCAAGAATAATAGCTTTTGTGCTGACCACGTGTATTAAAGAAATCAAATTATAGGTCAAAATGGGAACATCATTCAAACTAGGTGCATTTGAATGATGGACAACTTTAGATGTATTACATGGGTTCAATTTATTACAATCCACTTATTGTTTACAATGCCTTTTTAAATGCA
>JAYJMB010001882.1:0-16017 GCA_036873735.1 Pouteria campechiana
GGCTTTATCATGATAGAATGGTGGGCTACCGATTTGTCCCAATTAGACCATCCACCAAAAATAGCATGGACTGATGGCATGAACCCCGCGTGACTCACCATCCACGCGGAGTCTAACGGGTAGTTAACCGTTGAAGTGGAAGCAAAATTACCTTGTCCCTTTAGAAATTCCATCTCAAAATTTCTTTGATGAGGCAATCAACTCTACAGATGTTTTAAGAAATTTCTAATTAAGCGACGGTCAAGTCATAGCTTATGTCATGGCCATTTGGAATTGAGAGCAAAAACAGACTTTTTTTTCCGATTTGGCATGCATGGTTTGGCGGGAAAGAACGTGAGCGTTTCGTCATTGCTTGCGTGGCAACATTGTCCTTGGCACGTGGGGATATCCGGAGAAAATGATGACGCAGCAGGCTCCACGTGCCAAAAGATAGATACACTAGATCAACGAGAACGTGCCAAGGATGCACACGTGTTAGATATCTGGACACTACATCTGGGTAGCCTATAAATTATGGGACTGCATTCAGTTTCGCCGGCAGTGCCTACCCTTTAATTTTTAAGCCTATTAGGATGCTATTGTCGTAGGAAAGTTATACTTTATGTTTGGCAGCTTTTATTTAATTAAAAATTGGAAATTATTTTAATTAAAAACTAGTATCCAAATAACCATTCAAATCAATATTATATTGAGTGGAAAATTTTTAAAAATCTGATATTATTGATATAAAATTTAAATTATCTAAAATTTAGTTTAATAACCTGTGATGAGAAGATAACACTTTGGGATAGATGTCTATCTAATGTACTATAGATTGTAAAATTATCTTCGAAGATTTTTAATTAGTTTATATGTGGTTTTAAGAGTTTCTATCGTTGTGACCTATCTGAGTTTTCAATAAAAAAAAGTATTATAGTTAAATACACAAAGTTGAATATGATTATTGGTTTAGAGTTAGTCAAATCACTAAGATGAATTTAAAAAAAAAAAAAGCAACATCAAGTTTGGGTGATCCCATATTTATTAATTTTATTTTCAAACTTAAAAATATTTTACAAAAGGAATCATTGATTCATATGTAAGCTAATCAATATAATACATAAGAATATAATCTAAACCATATATAATTTATTCTGAGATAAATCATTAATTATATTTTAATTAGTTATATTTAAATTAAATTCTTAAATTAAATGTAACACGCACATATATATATATATTTACATGTGAGAAATATATAATAATATGATATCCTTGTATTTCATATTATTTGAAAATAAATATATTAGCACTTTTGTTAAAAGGAGATTTCGGTACTAGGTATGTCTTTTTATTCTTATTTTATTTATTGCTTTTCCGGGTCCCGCAAATGATCAGTGTCACTGCTTTTTTTCATGGCATTAAATTTTTGCAATATAAAAAATAAATGGTTCGGCTCATTTTCAATCTTCTTCGCATTTTATGTTTCACTTCCCATTCTAATGTTTATGTTCTTGTAAATATCATTACTGTAATAATATAGAATAAATGCATATTTATCTTATGTGCTATGCATCAAAAGTTGAATGTTTAAATGTGGACTTTTTGACCATTGACATATTAGATTGACTATCCAACATGTCACGTTAACAATACAACGTAGGCTGAACCATCAATTTGTTCACCATAATTTTGAGATTAAAAAAATTTATTTATTATTTTAATTTCAATAATCTGTGTAGTTCGGATGGTTAAAATTATGGTCAATGTATCCACAAGAATATAAGCTCTACACATAGTTAGCGAGTATACGCACATGTCTTCTTCTCTTAAACCGGGTAGTTACGAGTTTTAAAAGAGAGATTGTCTCTCTCTTTTTGCAATCCTAACTAGAGTGGAGAGAAAGGCTGCTAGGGGCTCATCGGTAGAGCATGAAGGGAGTTGTTGTATTTCTTTGATGGAATCGCCATTTCGGTACATAGATAGATGCTCATGATTTATGCAAATTAAATCATGTAAATGCATTAATTAGATTTATGGAATGAATATATTAGATTAAGAATGCATTGAATAGATTTATGTAATAGATTCATTTGGAGTATATTAATTAGATTTTTATAAATTAACATGCTAGATTTATGCTTGTTAGAATGTATGATTTAGAATGATGAAATCAATGTATTAGATGAATAGATGCATTGGATTTAATTTGAATGCATGGAATTTATGTCAAATTACAGATATTGATTTTGATTAGAATGCATGCATTTATATTAGCTAGATTCCAACAGAGAGTTGCATTGGATTTTTTATTAGAATTTGTTTGAAAGCAAAGATGATTACTGTAGCCAGACGCACTTGCATTAGAATTTGGAATGCATGCATGCTGCACACATCATATTATATGCTTCCTATACACGTTTAATTAGACGCATGCAATGTCACTAGAATGAAAGTTACTGGAATGAATTCAAGATTTTTTATGTGAAAGAATGCACTAATTTATGATGAAATGCATAATTTTCATGTGATCACTTCCGTTGAATTTTCATGTTAAGTATGTTTTAGTTTAGTATGAAATTTTTTGCAATATTATTGGTGTGAAATCACTATCCAATATAATGAAAATTGTTGGGCACTAAAAATATGAATTCCATCGGATTTAATTGTTTTGGGGCCATTAGACTTTTTATGCATAAAAATATGCAATGGATCCCACAACATATGGAATGTATGTCATGGTCATCAAAAGATTAAAATTTTCTAATATTAGCATTAGAAGATAAATTAAAAAATAAAAAATCCAGTGGTTGGAAGCCGTTGGATCAATGGGATGCACGCCCGTATCTCCTTGTACACCTGAGAGAAAAGGACTAGGCTGACACTAGCAAGGCCCAATGTCTCGGCTTAGCCTAGCACTCAACCAAGTAAGCTTGGTCGCGTTGGCCCAGCGCCCATGCCCCGGACATCCCAACATGCTAAGCCGCCTAAACATGGGCTCTAGGCTTCGTTTGGCTGCGCTTCCTAGGAACCTAAACGGGTGTTTGAGGCTGGAAAGCATTTTGCTATTCCAAAGAAATTGTTTAGCTAGACATCTAAAAGTACTACTTGCAGGCTGCAAATGCTGATTTTTGACGTTCCAGATGAGCTTCCTACGGCAATACTTTTTCAAAAAATGCTTAAATTATGCAGCGCCGCCAAACGGAGCCATAAGGAGCCCAACATATCTAACGGCCCAGGCCTACACGTGCTAGTGAATCCGGCCAGGTGGGTGGCCCAAGCACTGGCCTAGCGCCAGTGGCTCAAGAAGGATTTGCTGGCAGTGGCAACAGTTTGTTGGTCCGACTAAGAGCACATAGCTAGATTTTGATGTGATGTTTTTGGACTTTATAATCCTTGGTTTGGATGATCAGACAGTCAATTTTAAGATTTTCAGATGTTTTAAACTCACTAAAAGGATCAAATAGTCAAGATTGTAACTAGACCATGAGTTTAAATGAATAATAATGAGTAAATGAGATTTACATCGTTGGATTCAATACTATGGTCCGTTAAACTAGTTAGAACATGATCTGACATGTTATACCTAATAGATGTGTATATAGGTTTGGTTAGATGGTTAAATAATCAAGAAATTTAAGTATTTTAGTACATAGTGTATATTACCAGTTGACATATGTTTTAAGTAGACCTATTCTACTTATTAAGTTTTATAATTCACTCCTTAATTATTCAATTTTAGAGGATGCTGCTTGTGAAGGTTATTAGATCATGGTACTGGATACATATTGCACCTTGTCATTTCAGAAAATTTTAATAAAAAATATTTTTTATTTTATTCAATATCTTAGACTTTGTGAGACTGGTAACTTGAGGATTTGAAAGATATTGTTTCATTTATATGTTTATAAATGAATTCTTGTTTAGTCGTGAGATCTTTGTGATTGCTTTTGTAATTACATGGCATTAAAAGTGAGATCTTTGTGATTGCTTTTGTAATTACATGGCATTAAAAGTGCGATAATCCTAGGAGACTCACCCATGAATTTTGGAATGACATTTAATTACGCTATTTTAAGTTTGTATCATGGCAATTACTGTATGATTATTTATTTTTTTCCCACACTTGCAGACCATTTTGGAGGGCTCATAAATCTTCTTTTCCTCCGTGAGGTAAGGATTCACTAAATTAGTTTAGTTACCCACAAAAGACTCCAACATCACTTCTCACTTTTCAGAAGCGTAGCGCATCAAACGATTCTGTTAGTCCAAGGTTTTGCAAGGATGCATGTAGAAAACCTGCCTTTGAAAATCAACCCGTGGTCTATGGCATTTCGGCATATAACTGTAATAGGTGGATTGCTACAGAACACAGAATGTTCGAACGTTTGGAATGGTCCATTAGAGCAAGTTTAGCAGTCACTTGGTGACTGTGGGATACTTGGCAGCATCCAAGACAGAACAAGTCACACCCCGAGGGTATAAAAAGCAGTTTTAGGGGTAGAAACTAATCCCCGAAGTTCAAATGCGACTGTCCCTGACCTCTTTATTGTGAAAATAGACAGATACACCAGTTTACTTTCAAGTGACTATAATACAGTTTAACCTCCACTAATAGGAGGAATGATAGCCAACTCATCTCTGTTTTTCACTAACGTGGACTCATGAACGTATTCCTCATTCAGTGCCAACACCATGCAACCGCGGATCTCTTCCAGGCTTGGAAATTTGGTCAAGAGCTCAGTCACACAATCGTTGGCTGTGCTTCCAGATGGAACTTCAAGAGACATATCTGCTACACCTGTGAGGTCTCGTGCTCTAGCAAAGAAGAGAACTTTAATCTCTACGCATGATTTGTCACTTTTTTCAGCAGAGGTATTAGGTTCTTGGGTTTTGGTTGCTTCACTGCAGTCAGCCATATCAGAGATGCCTGTCGCAAACGTCAGCAGAAGCCATTGTTAAGCATGCAACGTTGAATGAAAAGCAAAAACACATGAATGAATATTTTGCCCTGCACAGCTTTCCACATATGGACCAATTCCCCGGGGTAACTTAACAGGAAGATGTTTTTACTCCAAAACAAAACAGTTCATGTATTTCAGGTCCACCCTGAAGCACTAGATGTCATTTAGTTTGCTTTCTGAAGCCCATAAAATTCCCCCAAAAGATACAAGTTTTTGTAAATCATTATCAGTGATCTGGGCTCCAAATGATGCCTTACATTGTAGGAAGTTACAAATCCCCTATGGTTTGATCACAAATTCACAATTAAGAAAATGAATACAGTACAAATCCTGACACAAAACCATTGTAGACTAATTCCTTAATCTCTTGAAAGTCACTTTATTGACAGAATAACAAAATGGAATTATAGGTAACTCCAAGTAGCTAATTTCATACCTATCCAACCTGGATATGTGCTGAAATGTAGTAAATACCATGAAAAAGATGGCATTCAAATTCGGTAAAATCAGTCCGCAATCACCTAAGAATCACACGTCTTTGCATATTACCAATACAGAAAATCAGAAATGTGTGGTGTAACAAGACAAGCAGCTGCAAAAGTCTCATCTAGAGCAATGACAAGCTTACAATATTAGCCGTTTAAGTACTTCCATTCTTCAAAATCAACATAATGCATTTTTAATATGTATCCGCAAAGAAAGACTAGAATCTGGTCAAGAAACAGTCATACAGACCAAAGCAAACCAATGTGCCGAGCATATTGATTTAAACATGCCCATGTGCATCAATTTTGGGGGCCAAATGATACATGATCATAAAAAGTTCTGATCCTTGCTCGCCGATCCCAATTCAAGTTTTTTCTTTTTAAATATGTATTTTTTTTTTATAATTTCAAGGAATAGGCAAACCTATCGATGAAAAATTACCCAAAGTAATAATACCTTTCTCTCAGAGAGTCATAGATTATCGTTTTATCCCTTTTTCTCCTGATTAACAGTCGAACGTCACAGGAAAAACGAAAAATATAAAAGTGATGAGACCGCGTTCATTTGTTTGTGGCTTTGCAGCGTTTTTGCGTCCTTCTATCAAACAGTTTACAGGCGTGAGGCAGAAGGCCAGTTGATCGCCAAACGATCTGGGCTCCAATCAGATTACCAGCAAAAAAATAGGAGCTGTTTCGGATGAATGCAATTGAAGTGAAAGCAAGGAATTCTGGAGAAATGAAAATCAAACGTGAAAAGGTTCGAAAATCATACTCCGATGACATTCAACGGAAATACCACAAATTTCTAACAAACAACTGACAAGCGGATGAACTGAAATTGCATTATAACATTCAAGGAATTTTGTCAAACGACGCCCAGCGACAGTCTTACCTGCCGTCTCTGACGAAGCACTATCCCTTTAGATTCCAACTTCTGACGGAAGTCGAGTCACAGATGAAGTTTAATAAGCCGTTGTCACGTCTGAAACGATTGGCGACTGGCGTGACCACACCAAATGGTTATTTTTTATTATTTTTCCTCCTAGACCCGTACGCCATTCCGTGGACGTGCCGGAGTGGTTATCGGGCATGACTAGAAATCATGTGGGCTCTGCCCGCGCAGGTTCGAATCCTGCCGTCCACGTGTTTACTCATATATTTTTTAAAAAAATTTATTTAATTTATTACTGATATTACTTCTTAGAATGCTAAAAAATTCCAATAATTTTAGCTTTATTAATCAATATAACAAATCGTTGTTTTCTCAAAAACAGTACAACTAAAAAGAGGATACGAAACCAGTGGAGGACGTCTCTTCTTCTTAAGCTCCTAAATTCTAAATCCATCGGCCTATCTAAATGGAAGGTACAAACAAAATTAACTAAATAACTACCTAGTGTGTCTTTTGAATTTCTCTGAATGGTCCATGTAACAGATGAACATGGTTTCCAGCATGTGGCCCAGCTAGACGAAACGCGTGATCATGTCAGCTGCTGTATATGTGGCCCCGCCCTAGGCATGCTTGAGGGCTTGCATTTCATGGGATTGTGCGGTAATGAGTGCAGGAGGCGTGGAGGGATTCTGAGAGAGGATTTGCCATACCAGGCCCACCACCTACTGCTCCTCCGCTGTAGACATCTTTGCAGATGTCTTGACAAACATTAGGAGTACAATTTGGGCTTATGAAATTTTATTTTATTTTAATTTTAATTTTAATCTTAATCCTATTTTTAAAAATCGGACTTGGATTGAGTTTTTGGTTAGAATTTGAGTTGATAAAACAAAAAAAATGTCAATAATGATGACAAGCTGAATTTTGAAACAAACAAGTTTCACATTGCTTATTGAGAACTTGTTAACCAAATGTTACAATTCTATAATGCCATTGGGCATATGAAAAACTATCCTAAGTAAAATTCAAATCATTCAATACAAAAAAAAAAAAAACAATGTATCACCTGTTGAGAATAAAGAATATCTTAATTCTCAAATTTGAATTAAGTAGTTTAAATCTAATTTGAATTGACAGCAGACCTGGACCGGACTTACAACAAATTCAATCTCAATCCAATTCTAATATTGTTAACACAATGAGTATGGGAAATCAAACCACAAATCTTAATCTAAAAATATACATATTTTACATAAGATTAAACCAAAAGAAAAAAAATGTACATTCCCAAAACAAAATTGATCCAGCCAATGACTATTTCCCAATCAAAATGATCTTCCTATTTAGTTTTGAATCTTTTGATAACATTACAAACAAAGATTCTGCTTTGGCACATCTCAAATAGGGTTCAAAATAATGTGTTGAAAACCAATACAAGCCAAGTAGTTCACACCAGTTCAAAACTCTTACCAATCCAATCAGATTACATAAAGAAAATGGTTTAAAATGAAAATCCAAGAAAATTATACACATTAGACAATTTGTGCACCCTATTTTGTTTATTCACAAAGCTAAAATCTCAGACCTTAGTGTCTTCAAAGCATCCATTACTTTTTCCTTGTCTAAAAATTCAAAAAACTTCTACTCCAGTGTCAAAAAAGAAATAGACTTCACGTGTTTTCTCATAGGAAGGATAATTTTTTGCAGAGTGACCAAACTTTCATCCCACTTTCCATCAAGCACTTGAATTCTAAATTGACCAACCATGAGTGGATGTAAGGGTATGTCTGACTCTTCTTCAAGAAGTGCACCACTAAGAAGGACAACAGCATAGAACCGAATGTGAATCTAAAAGAACATTAATTCACTAAAAAACACTTCAAGAAGAAGCAATTGATATGTTATTATAAGAAGGGACCCTTTTGGAAAAATAAAAGCTAGAAAAGCAAGACGACAATAAGTTATAAAAGCTAAAAAATGTTGTTTTATTTTGACAAACGTATGGTTAGTATAAGGTAAAAGTAAAGAATGCGTCAAGATGGTAGTTGTGTAAAAAGGAAGCCACGACAAAATCATCAACCACCATTCAAAGACTTGGGTCATACCAGTGGTCCAACTGACCATGATCTCATCATGGAAAACTATCTTATCAGTTATCGGCCTCCATAGCCGTCCATCGTAAAATTTCTTAATTAGATGAGGCAATCAGCTCGACAGAAGCCTATCTAGAGATTAGAGAATAGGAATTCCTCCAACTGACGAAAGGTGGTGGAGATTTTGGAAATTTGTAATTAAAGTACAATAACAGGTTGAGTGCGGATCACCTGCGCCGCGCCAATAACTTAATGATTCCGCCAATCAAGTTTAGACATGATATCCCTGTTTTCAAGCCTTATGAGTTTTTTAGAAAATAAGATATCCCACAATTGCACTTCTAAATTCCGGTGAGATATGAGTATCAACCCCAAATCTGCTTCCATAAATATCCCTTGCTCAAGGAAAACTAATTTACCACAGTTTTCACCTTGGGTTATATTACTATATAAATTGTCAATCAAATCCAACAATATATTTTCATATACTCAATTATTACAAGTAATTTTTTTTAATTGTTTAAGAAAAATCTTATGATGAGTATATGTTTTTCTACTTCCTGTTCATCATAATGATGCTGAAAAATTCATCTCATATTTTATGCAATCATCCTTGGGTAAACTAAAAAGGAAATTATGAAATTATCATATTAATATTTTAAAAAATTTTATATATTATAATTAATAAAATTTTATATTTACAAGAACAAATGACTATTAAATCATCTTAATCAGGAGTTATTCACAATTTATTACAAAAGATTGGATAGTCTGCTTCTCGAGAAATATATAAATTTTGAAAAAAAAATTATTGATTATTTATAATAAGTAGATTAAATTTAATAGAAAAATATTTTATTTAATAGAGATATATCTTTAAATCTTTTCTTTTACTTTTTTATCTTAAAGTGCTTTATCATGAATATTTACGATTTGCATAATTTCTAAATATTCTCATGTGTTGCATCCTTAATACTATTAAAATAAACTCTTTAATTTCATCAAAAGAGCTCCATACTATGAAACGGTTGCCAACACATTCTAAAAGTGTTCACTAATTTTTCACATCATTGCTTTTCACATAAAAAAAAATTCACAAACTTACAAAAATATCACTTGAAAATATATGCTTGTCAAAATGGTAAATTAATGTTCCTTATGCAAAGGATATTTATGGAAGCCGAATTGTGTTGAAGGTGAAAACCACCGTAAATTAATTTTCCTTCACAAGGGATATTTATAAAAGCAGATTTGGATTGATACTCACATCTCACCTCCCACGACAATCAAGAAGTGCAAGTGCCGATGTGCTGTTTTCCAAAGAAGGGATGTCGGGTATAAAGTTGATTGGTGGCACCAGTAAACTACTGGTGCGGCACATCAGGTGATCTCCATCCGTAACAGGTTATGTCACAGCCGCTTGGAATTGAAAGCATGCATGGTCTGGCGGGGCAAGAACTCAGAGAGTTGTGTCGTTGCCTCGTGGTAAACTGTCTTTGGCAAGTGAGTTTATCCAGAGAAAATGGCTGTACATGCCAAAGATACTCTCCCATCTTGGCCAGCATCAAAATTACGGGACAGAATTCAGTTTCGCCGACTAGTTCTATGCAACCGTCTCGACTTGGGCTTATTAAAGATTATTAAAGAACCAGTGCGTTTAAAAATAATTACTTTGCTAAGAATATAAAATATTAAATCGATAAAAATTTTGATGGGCCACAAAGTTAACAGTACTTGAGAGTAGATATTTTAAAGGGTGTATATGTCTTTTCAAATAATTTTAATTTTGAGTTTTCTTAAACTTTTATCAAAATAATCTCTATATTTATTTATTTATTGTTGTTGTTGTCATTGTTGGCTCATCCAAATGATCAATGTCACTGCATTTTTTTTCATGGCACTAAATTTTGGAATATAAAAAATAAAAGGTATGGATTTCACCAGGAAAATATGCTCTAATCAACTATAATACTTTTGTTTGATTTATTTAGTCAAAATATAAAATTAATAATTTAATGTTTTATATATTTATAATTAAAATGTTAAAGATCGTAAATCCATGCGGTGGACGTGCCGGAGTGGTTATCGGGCATGACTAGAAATCATGTGGGCTCTGCCCGCGCAGGTTCGAATCCTGCCGTCCACGTTTTCATTGTTGTTTTACTTTATTTTTATTTTCTGTGTTATTTAATTATTTGCATCAACATAATTTTTTTTCACTATATTTTAATTATTTATGGTTTTAATTTGGCTGCGTATCTTCACATCAATGCGAACCGTCGGTGACCATTCGTACTAGGCAATTAATGATTTGCCTTCTCACATTATGATGTGAAACTAGCAAAAAACGTGCAACAAATCTTTCTAATAACACTAGCTTTATTAATTATTATAACACTCCTTTATTCTCCCCAAAACAGTACAACTAACAAGAGGATGCGAAACCAGTCGAGAACATCTCTTCTCCCTAGACTCATAAATTCTAAATCCATCAGCTTATCTAAAAGGAGGGTACAAAAACAAAAACGAAACAAAAGAAAAAGAAAAAAGAAAAGAAAAGAACTAGCTAGGGTGAGGTCATCAAATCTCTCTATATGGTCCATTTATCTCATGGACATGGGTTCCTGCATGTGGCCTAGCTCGATGAAACGTGTTCATGCCTGCTGCTGTATGTGTGGCCCCGCTCTAGTGATGCTTAAGGGCTGAGATCTGATGGGATTGTGTGGTGATGAGTGCAGTTGTGGAGGAATCCTGAGGGAGGATAATCTCATAACCATCGAAGTAGGAGTCCATCCCTGGAGCCATGATCTGCCATACCAGCCCACCACCCATTGCTCCACCGCTGCGAGCCTCGTTGTAGATGCTTAGATAAACAGCGCTCAGGTAGGAATTTCGGGCGTTGAGGCTGTAACCTGGGTCTTTCTTGGATTTTCCAAACTCAGCCACCACTAGAGGCTTCTTCAGTATCTGCTTCGAGTCCGACAAGTGACTCTCCATCCACCTCTGCATGAACGCAAGCTGAGCCTCATCGCTCTGACCAGATAGCCTGCACATTTAGATAGTAATAATATATAGTGAAATTCTGTTCTTCACTTACTAGTAACTTAAATACAAGCATATATGTTTATACGAGTTGGGTTTGAGATTATCCACCTGAAAATTAAAAAATTAGAAAAATTAATTAAACTCACCATATGTCAGGATATGAGTGGATTGTAGCGAAATCAATCACGCTTAAGAGATTGCTCTTGATAAAATCAGTCCCAACTTGGTAACCAGGGTTGATTTGCTTCTTCTCTGGCATTGAATCTCCATAGAATCCCTCCATTCCTATCTCCACCATGTGGTTTCTGTCCAGAGACTTGGTGTATGTTGCCATCTCTTGAACCCATCCCTGTTTTTATGAACCCAAATGAATGAAATCAAACCAACCAACCGAGTCATTTTTCAATTCATCGTGTATGCAAAATCAAATCCATATGTGCATGAAAAGAAAGGGAAAGTATATGCTATTACGTGTACGATATTGCCAGAGTAGTCGGCCTTGCAACGTGGTTCGTTCATGAGCTCCCATGCCATGATTATTGGATCATCTTTATACATCATTCTCGTGAAGGTGCTGACCCTAGTTAAAACTTTCTGCAACAGATGCCAAATTGTGATTAGAGACGGAGAGACTTAATTTTTAGCGACAACGCATTTCTATGGAAGGCACACGTGAGTTGAAATAAGTAATGTAACATGCGGTTGCTCGTACGTGCATGCAACACGTTCACATGTATGCATGCAACATGGGCAACCGCATCTTTTTGCCATGCGTTAAGAGGAAAGTTGTCTAAATTTACCTGGACATGATTCTTGTAATAACCCTTAACCACAGTATTTGTGTAGAAATCATCCTCATCGCGGATCTGCAAGCCTGCATTCCTTGCCCATTGCACGTACTGAGATCTTCCTCCAAAATCGTGGTAGTTGTTAGCCAGGCTCAAAATCAGATGGACCCCATACCGTCGCGCCTCCGAAATCACGAAGTCAAGAGCCTAATTCACCAAAGCAAAATATATTTGGAACTCAATATGTAGCTTTTCTTTTATTTTTGACAAAGACAATTTTCGCCAGTGATTTCAAATTGCTTGGATCTTGCAATTTTCAGAATCAACCACGTATGCCAACCATTTATTTTCTACATTTAACAAAAATGCTTATATTCAATGAATGAAAAGAAGGAAGAAACAATAAGAACCTGAAAAATTCGCTCATCGTATACACCAGGCGAAATCTGCAAAGCCTTATTGCCTCCATCAGCAAATGCCCATGTCCTGCATACAGACATTCCTGCAGCGGCTGCATCACGTAGCACATTAGAGACCTTGTACCTTTCACTTGGGTTAAGCTGCAACATTCATCATCCAGTAGGAGTTGAAACCGTCGAAAAGGAAAGGAGACCCATTAAGCACAAATTGGGCATTCTGGGTTCTAACAAATCCTCCAACTGGTGGGGCTCTACCACCACAAACTATGCCAAAGAGGGCGAAAATCACAAAAGTGTAGCTGACTGCCCGGCTCATTCTAACCATTGGTTCTTATAGAAGTGTGATGGATTTGATGCAGGGCTTTGAAGGTGAACTGGGTCATTATTTATAGGAAGATCATGGAGAAAGAGGGTTGCTAGAAATAGAAAATACTTTGCTGGATTTAGGAAGGTCTTCGGCGTTGATGGGCCTCGTATGGACGTTAGCCTAATTTAGTAGATCATTTAGCAAGAAAGGAGAAATGGTTGGAGGCTTGGAGCAGAGAGAGAGAGAGAGAGAGAGAGAGAGAGAGAGGAGTGTGGGTTGAAAGTTTGAAAGCACAGTTGGAGGGAACATGGGTGAGGTGAAAAGCAGAGAATGAGGAACATGACATGGTAGATCCACAGCTTCATCAGCCATGTGGGAGGTGGGAATGTGGATCAGGACAGTAGAACTTGCGGCACTCGGCATGGATGACCAGGCTTAAAAAATTTAGTCGAATATTCAACTGATCTGCCTCTGAAAATAGGGTTAATATTTTACAGTAAACGAAGTAAAAAGATAAAAGGATGGGTGGGCTTGCATCGTTTTTACTGTTTGTGAAATGCATGCATATAGATAAGACTGATTGTACTGATCATTGAAGGGCTTTATCTTATCAGAATGGGGCCCACCACGTTGTGGCAGTTAGACCATCCGCCAAAAATAGCATGAACTGATGGGTGCCCCAAATGAGTTTCTATCTACGCGGAGTCTGACAGTTACTAAACCGTTGAAATTGCAGAAAAGCATGGGACCCTCCTACATGCAGTCACATGAACAAACATGAATGCTGATAATTTTCAGGTTTTTCTTTCATCTTGTTTCGATGGGAAGAAAATTGCTATGTACAGGAGAAAAGCTGTAAATTTTCCGTGAAATTTTATATTTGCAGGTTTTTCTTTCATCTTGAGATTATGTGAAAGAATTGCATTCCTCGTCTATTCCCCGTTATTCTTACAAATTTGAAGATAAATCCAACTCCAAATGCTTTCCAGTCAGTCGTCGCCACTCATTCAGGTTATTGAAAGTTAATGCAGAGTGACTCAATGTCATCTGCTTTATTAGGCGACAATAAATATTTTTATATTGATTTTCATGTTTCTATAGCCTTAGTATAATATGATTAGATCATCATGACTTCACTTTTTCTACCAGTGGGAAAGAAGTTTCAATGCATGGTGTGCAGCTGTAAGCTATTGGCATTTTTATCGCCGAATATGTACAAATTGGTATTAAAAACTTATGTCCATTGTAATTTAAGGCATTCTTTGGTTTGAGGTAAAACAAATGTTGAAGAGAATGAAATGAGAAATGGGCTGTATAAGGAGAAGAGAGTTGACGATATGGGTATTATGCAGATTATACTAGACCTAAAATAGATAAAGATGAAATAAACATCTTTTCAAAAATAAATAATAACGTGGAATCAATATGATAGTTGTGCATAATTAATGATAGTTAAATATTATATTAGTGTAAGAAGTGTTAGAATTTATTGTCAAATTACGATTCCAAAATAACAAGTTAGAAATAAAAATAGAAGTGGCTAGTTGCGTGGTGACTGAGAACAGCATTGAGGGTGCATAGTAGTTTGAAGTAAGTGGACCTCATGGATGGAATTAGGATTGCGTAAAGTTTACCCTGGTTGGATTGGTGATCCATGCACAAGGCTTATGTATAATACGACTATGGCTCACAATTGTCAAAACAATGTATTAACGAAGAAGATTACGTTGCTCAATACATTGTTTACAGTTTCACTCTTCCTTCTGAGATTTGTCTCTCCGAATCTTTCATCTCAATAATAGGTTGCTGCCCGTAAGATCGAAGCTGGTTGCTGGATTTTCTACATTGTAGTATAACCAAGTTGGTGATCTTCTGGATAGATATTTGGCTATCGGTCACTTCTAATTGTTATTTAATTTCTCCTTTTGCACATCTTATATTTTTTATACAATGTAAATATGTTCAATTTATATTCTATGGTGCCTGAAGTTCCCATGACTAAGAATTATGAGAATTGAAAAGTATGACTTTGAAGTTATTTGATTGGACATGATCTTTAGAATGTCTGTTAAAATGAGACACAAATGAGAATGAACTTTCAAGGTAACCAAAAGGGCTTTATCTTCGGGAATTGAAGCCCATAAAAGATGCATGAGATCATTTGGCCAGTGTATAATTAGACAAGTGGTGCAAAATATTTGACCCTATGAGAGTATTGATTCCGAATAAAATATCACTTGATGGGGTACACTAACTAATTACGTACCCTATAAAGATAGCCATTAGTATATATGTTATTACAAGAAGAGAAGCTTTCGAAAAGATAAAGTTGGAAAAGTGGCAAGAATCATCAACCATCGCAACAAAATCATCCACCACAATTCAAAGAAATGAATAATTCACGTAGTCCAAATGCTATGTTTATCCATTATATCATCACCGAAAAGCAATCTTATCCGTTACTATAGACTTCAATCTTAAAATTTCTCACATGAGGCAATCAACTCGATCAACAGATGACTACCTGCAGAATTCCTCCAACTGACGTAAGGCGGTCGAGCTTCCAGAAACTTGTAATTACCGTCGAGTAATTAAGAGGTTATGTCACGGCCGTTTCGTATTGAAAGTAAAGGCAAATTGTTAGCTGTTTAGCATGCATGGCTTGGCGAGAAATAACGTGACGGTTGTGTCACTGCTTACGCACGTGATGTTATCCGGAGAAAATGGTAACGCGCGTAGTCGACTCCACATGCCAAAGTTACTCTGCCTTGTAGGGATTAGATACACTAGATCAACGAGAACGTGCTTGGACGGTTGGAACTTGGAATTGTATCGAGCAATTCAAGGCTTGCGTAGAGAGAGACTCGTGGTCTGAGCATTTGATACTTCGATCCCTGAATCCAGGGCTAAAGTCGAAGGTATTCAGCAGTCTGGTTCCCGAATCCAGGGCCAAATTAAGCAGAAAGTGCAAGACTCTCTCTCTCTCTCTCTCTCTCTCTCTCTCTCTCTCTCTCTCTCTCTCTCTCTCTCTCTCTCTCTCTCTCT
>JAYJMB010001883.1:0-16017 GCA_036873735.1 Pouteria campechiana
CCAAAGTCATGCCAACTTCGAACCGTGATGAACTTTAGCTAATGCTGCCTCTCCTTAGATTCCGGCATTACAAAACTGTTTCTTTTGAAATGTATTTTACTGTTCAATTTTCTTTGTTAAGCTTAGTTAGAATGAATGGTTCATCTTTTTGCCTTCCTGTAAAGCTACTGTATGTTTATTATATTGCAGCTTCAAGATATATCTCAGGGTTTTTTGTAATGCAGAGAAAATAGAGCGCGTCCTGAGGGATCAATTGCAGAGACATATAAAGTTAAAGAATTTATTATATTTATATTAATGTATTTTGGAGATGTAGAGATCAAATTTAATCGCACTGAGCGCGATGTGGACTATCAAGATAAAGCTAAAAAGTGAACAATATTAGTATTTGCACAATGAGTATATCCTTTCGGGGCTAAAAAGAATTATACACAACTGTCCCAACAAGGGTTTTTCAAGGCGCAATGGTATATTTTATCCAATTGTGAAGAAATACTTTCATTCCTTCGGTAAGTGAAACTTTTCTACTAAGCACGTTGAAACGACACCTCATTTGGAACTTCATGATACAAGAATCAACTATTTTACTTGTTTCTTGCATATTTTGGAACATAGTGAACATAAAGAGTAGCTTAAAGAGAACGGCGAAATAGAGATTGAAAGAATTCAAACGGAGCAATTTCCTTATTAGTTTCAAAACCGAGTAAGTCGATTGATTGTAGCTTAATATACTAATCCATTAGATTAATATATATCTTCCCCATTTGATAATCCTTTTCACAAATAAACCAATTATACCTTCAAAACACAAATTATATTTCTAAGTAGCTATGATCTCTAGCAAATGGTCCTCTTTATGAATAGTCAACAATATATTCAGGGCATATTGTGGATGGAGTGAGGTTTTGCATGATGAAGCACAATAAGCATCATAAAACACAAAATAGTGGTATTCTTGTACAAGGACAACCATCTAGTAAAGAAACAAACTATTATAGTTTTCTATAGAGTGTCTTGGAGATACTATATATACTTGGGTATAGAGTCATCTCGTTTCGATGTAAATGGTTCGACACAAGTAAAAAATCAGGAATCAAGGTAGAGCTTCATAGCACAAGCATTAATGTTAGTAGATTTTGATATCAAAATGAACCATTCGTGCTTGTAGCTCAAGCTAAACAAATCTTCTATTTGGCTCATACCAAGTTAGGGTCACAATAACAAGTGGTGCAATGTTTCATCCATCTCCATCTTTGGAATATTCCACAATGTACAAAAATACAATCAACAATAAATGAAAGTACTCTATTGGAAGAGACTACATTTCAAGATGATGAGTTATCTATGAATGACACAATTGTACTTTCAGAGCAAGTTGAGATAGGCAATTTAAATAGAGAGTCACACTTTGATGAACTCAACGAGGCCATTCTTTGTACCTCAAAAGACAACATAAAACATAGTCATTTAAATCATAACACTGTAGACTCAGGCGAAATGGATACTGAATTTGAAGATATTGACTGAGTAACCGATGTTTTTATTATTTCTCTCATGATAAGTCTTCATAGCTTATCGAAATGTGCTTTGGATAATAGTGTATAAAGTTGTATGTGCAATGTTTATTTTACCATATATTATCAGAGTTTTTTTATTTGAGTACTTGTCCAATTGTTTTATGATAGTTCTAACACATTTCATTATTGGTTGTTACATGTAGGTGATAATGACACTGAGGCATGGTAGAGGACGAGGTCACTTTGCATGACCTGCTTATCTCAGATATGATTCGCAGAATACACAGGTGATGACACCACCCAAATGTTCCCCACCATCATCGGATGCTCCAATTGGTACTGATAGAGGACAAGGTCACCTTCCTTTACCTGATCATCAATAAAATGAGGACCGCCTAACACGAGTGTAAGTGGATTCACAAGGAGCACAAGGATCTACATCTCCACAGGGAGTTCCACAACTACAACTTGGTCAATGTGGCACTAATGCTACTGGATCAGATACGCAAGATTTTCCTTTATCATTAGGGACAAGGGCAAGCAAAAATAATATATCACAAAATAAAAAGTAGCATAATTAGAATAGAAACACGTGTCTTTTCTACATTTCATAAATGGATATATTGCATTCTTATATTTATATTGTAATTCTCACTAGGTCCATGGAAAATATCACGGGGTCCAATTAAGAACAGTTTTATCAATAGTGTGAAGAAAGCTGTAGGTCCAATGTCCATTGAGATTGACCCTAATACTGGTCGACCAACAATCCCAGAAGGTCAAAAGTATTTACCAAGGACCATCCGATATATTGTGAAAGCCATCATAGACCAAAAAAAATGGTCGAATGTGCAACAGTCTGAGAAGTTACCTATGCTTACTAAATTTAAGGTACATGTAAATATAACTTTCAGATGTAAACTTTAATCATACATGCTTATGATTGTATTACTCTTCGCTAATTGTGTTGGTTTTTATATAGTCATACTTTGATATTAAAGACTTTGAACAAGAATCGGTATGAGTAGTTATTAAAAACTACTTTAGTGATAACTATAAGAAAGTTTGAAAGGAACTTCATGATTGCTACTATAACCTTCGAGATCAAGGTAAAGACCCAATCAACTTGCCACCTCAAGGAGTAAAGATTCCCAATTGAACTTTCTTATGCAGTTACTTTGAAACTCCAGGATATAAGGTATATTCTCATTTCTAATGAATTGTATGGATTCTTTTTCTAGGGCACTCTTGCAATCGTGAAGGATTAATATTTTAACTTTACTTTGTTTATGTTCAATGAAGCCCAAGTCAGCAATAAATAAGGAAAATTAAAAGAAACTGAAGTACACACATTGAATGGGACCAGATTGCTCATTACACATTTTAGTAACTATAATTCACCTCAAGAGCATTTACAATTTATCTAACTCAAATGTTCATTTGTTATGGAATAAGAGAATTCTTCACTTGATGGCTATATTGATTATGTTGAACTATTCAGAGAGACAAAAACACGTGAGTCAGATGATAGCTTTATAACTGCAAAGGTAGAGGCTGACTATTTGAATGTAACTGAGATCTTTTTTGTTGAATTTATCTTAACTTTCTATTCCTGACCAACATATATGACATATTAATGATGTCTGTTTACTTACATGCAGAACAAGATGAAGGAGCTTCAAATTTCTTCTAAGTCTGCAAAATCACCTATGACAACAGATGACATATACAATAAGATTATAGGTAAGAGATCTGGACATATTAAGGGTCTAGGACCATTCCAAAGACGATAAAGAGCCGATTCAGTCCTAGTTTGCCTCCTAGCACATCGGCTGGCCTTCAAGAAAAGTTAACTTCCACCAAGGAGGACCTTATGATTACAAAAGAAGAGTTACGAGATGCCAAATCTGAGATTACTGCATTAAAAGATGAGACAACTGCATTAAAAGATAAGACGAAGAAGATTAGATTATTGTTAAGCTAACTTATTAATCTTCCTACACCTGCATTTCTGGATTTTACTCAAATGGGTTTCCCAAATTTATTCAAAGGTAACTCAATAAATTACTATCTATAATGCACACATCACACAAGTATCATTTTACAATCTCTTTGTAGAGTCTAAATATAGAGGTTATTAATTACAATTTTGGATGTTGATGACGCGTAATTTTGTTTACCTATTCACTAAATGCTAATTTTCTTATGCTTACTTTCATACTACATTTATAACACATGTTTTTTATCTCATGAACAGGAATGCCCAATAATGAGTGTAACCGGGAGACTTGAGTAGCTATAAGAAGATGATGGACTGATCTTAACTTGAATTGGATACTATTTTTATTTTTTAATTCATATTGAGAGGCCTCGAATTGTAAGTAACCCTCATTGTTATGTCTACTCTTCTATATTATTTTGGTAGATGTTGGGCAATTGTTTACTGTATTTGTTTGATTATCATATGATATGCCTAATTGTTGATTTACATTAACATTGGTTGTTAATGTTTATGCAATTATTATAGCAGAAAGAAGTATCATAATTACATAATTATTACTCTCGCACAAACATGCAACCATAATTGCATATTTATTACAGATATCATAATTGCAATTATCAAATATGAAAAGGAGATTACTTAATTATATCAAATGCAACAAATCAATAATTTGCTACGTTTAGGCAGATACAACGAAATAAATAGTTGTTGCATTTAGGCAAATGCAACGAATTGAGCAATTGCTGCATTTAGGCAGATGTAGCAAAATCCACATTTGTTGTATCTAGGCAAATGCAACCAATTGAGCAGTTGCTGCTTACAAATGCAGTAAAATAAACAGTTTCTGCATTTTGGCAAATGCAACCAATTGAGCAGTTGCTGCCTATAGGCAAATGCAATGAAATAAATAGTTACCGCATTTAGGCAGATACAAAGAAATTAACAGTTGCTGCACTTAATCAAATGCAACCATTTAAGTACTTGCCGTGTTTAGGCAAATGCAATGACATAAATAGTTGCTGCATTTAAGCAAATGCAACGATTTTTGTAATTGCCGCATTTAGGCAAATGCAGCGAAATGAATAAATGACTGCATTTGGGCAGATATAGCGAAATGGGCAGTTGCTGTGTTTACTCAGATGCAGCAAACCAAGAAATTGTTACATCTGCCCATATACGACACAGTAGATGCAAACACTTGGCAACCAACTTTTTTGGCTATATCTGCCTTAATGTAACCGAAAATAGACCTAATGTAACCATTATGTTGGCTGCATCTGCTCATTTTTTGTGTAGTGTTTTTTTATATTACTTTCTTTTCCTCGTTCCCCACTAAACCCCAATGAATTCTCTTTCAAAGTACTAGAAAGAATTCACGGTCGATTTTGGATTCATCACATAATGGGAGTGGAAAGTCCACGCAAGATGCACATCGACTTATTTGATCATTAAAAATTCTGCCGCATAAACAATTGTTTTAATTGGTCCATTGATTTTCTTATCGTTTTCAATCACCCCTCTAATAAAGGTTCGACTATTAAGAAGACGCCATCTTGTCCAGATATATTTTAGGCAAGATCCAACCCACCCTCAAGTAAAAAACTCCTCTTTTCAATGATGACACGTATTTAGATTGATTAATTATGCAAGTGGACGGGAGATGACTTTTGAAACCATGATGGTGAAAAGTTATAATATTTTATTATAATATTAATTATAAGGTAAATGCATGACAGAGAAATATAAGCTATGATAAATAATAATAATAATAATGTTATTGGCCGTAGGAAACGTCACTTCGAGTAAAAGGAGCGGAAATAATAAAATTAATTAAAGATTAAAAATATAAGTTATGATTAAAAATGTAGAATTATTAAAAATAATTAATCATATATTGCCAAATGGAGGAGGGAGGATTTGACAGGAGGTTTTGAAAATCTCCTGTCCACGTGCACGCCACATGTCTCTTTCAAAAGATGTGATTTATGTGAATACCTGATTATGATCTTTTCATTATTTTTTTAATAGATCATGTAGATGTGCAATTGATTGCTAAATTGTAGATTTAATTGAAGACAGAGATAATGGTATATCTAAATTAAAATTAGCTAGCTTTCTTTACAACCATATTCAATTATCGTGATTATTGTAATTTTATTAGGGAAAGTTCGATGGAGAAAATAAAAGAAAATGGATGATTTAAAATTTATTTCGGAAGCAGGTGGGAAATCACCGACTATATGCATGCATAGCTGCATAGTTTGGGTAAAGCGATCTCAACAGATCCGCAATTGAGGAAAATTGAGCTGGTTCATTATTATCCTTCCGTAAAGTTCAACTAATTGAAATTACCCAATTCAGGGATTCTTTTAAATTATATCGCGTATAAAAAGGCATAAAATAAGCACTTCTTTTGAAAAGAAGATAAGTGGGAGCATGATTTATTATAAAAAGGAGGAGAAAACTAAAGAGAAAAGTAAAAGAAAAAAAGGAAAAAAGAAAGAAATAATATTAGAAGGCAATGATTAAAAAAGTAATGATTGATAATATAAAAATAAAATTATTAGAAAACGTTAATATCCGCCATCTGCATGCAGTGTCCAACAATTAAAAATGCTGAGTCTTGTTTGCTTTTGGAATGGGGCCGACTTTTTGCCGCCCGACCAACGGATATGCCTGTTCTCAGCATCCTTGCTCTTTTAATTTCTACTGAGGAGGCAAATGGTCCACTCGAGAGGATTTAATTTGCCGTTAGCCACTTCTTGGTTTTAGCATCAGAGAACTTTAATTATCCCACGAGTTACTTTCATAGAATTTTCCGTGAGAGAGGGATTTTACATATTTTTTCACTGAGCTCCTGAGGTGGATGGTCAAGCAGTCTCATAAATAATGTGGCAAGTCACATGAATCTACATGGCTGTGCATAAAGAAGACTGTTAGGTTCAAAATAGTTGGCTTGGAGAGATTATATGTAAAAATCTCTGTTGTTTTTATTTACTCTTATCTTATTAAATTAATTTTTTTCTTTTTTTCTTTTTTTCAAAATTTAGTTTTGTTTGAGTCATCCCTAAATTTACCCCCTAGATAATCTTGGATAAAGATTTATAACACAAAAAAAACATCATAGGGTGTTGCGGTGGCACTAATGCAGGTATTCTGATGCTTGAGTCAATAAGAGACTTAGCAAAGGTGTGAATAATAGAAAAATGGTTTTTTTTTTCTCATAGAGCTTATCTAAGAGAATGTATACCTAATGTATTTATTGTTGAGTGTAAGGATATATTTATTGTTGAATATGAGGGATATACGGATGTAGGGTATACACAATTCTTACGCAGATAGAATGATGATTTATGTCAAGAGGAATATTCTTAAAAAATACACATCCCTAATTCTTTTAGGATTTCCTCTTAGAGAACGATTCTAGAGTCTCACGGAACCACCATGTAGTTAGAAGAGACTTCCCATTAAAATAGGGATCTGACATGGCGTGGTGCTAATTGAATAATTGATATTTAATCCCCCTTAAAGGAGATATGATAGAACTCGTATTCTCACTTGCTCAATCTTCTATGCATACTTCAATTAGATTCAATTTATAGAAATACGCTTTAACTGTTCTAGTGCCCCTTGTTTAGATGGCGCTTTTGCATGCTTCTTTGTAAATGATACTTCTGAAATGTAATAATGATATAACGCTCTAGCTTTCGTAGTGGTATAGCAGCTTCTTTTTAAATGGCTTTCACTCTTGTTAAACAGATATGACTTCAAAGTTTCCAAAATATAGATATTCATAATGCAAATCCAAATGCTGATTTGCAAAACCCATTTTACTCAAATGGGTTTTCCAAATTTATTTAAAGGTAACTCAACAAATTACTATCTATAATACACACATCACACAAGTATCATTTTACATTCTCTTTGTAGAATCTGAATATAAAGGTTATTAATTACAATTTTGGGTGTTTATGACGCGTAATTTTATTTACCCATTCACTAAATGCTAATTTTTTTATGTTTACTTTCATACTACATTTATAACATATGTTTTTTTATCTCATGAACAGGAATGCCCAATAATGAGGGTTGCCGGGAGACTTGAGTAGCTATAAGAAGATGACGAACTGATCTTAACTTAAATTGGATATTATTTTCCTTTTTTAATTCATATTGAGAGGCTTGAAATTATGAGTGACCCTCATTGTTATGTCTACTCTTGTATATTATTTTGGTAGATGTTAGGCAACTGTTTACTGTACTTGTTTGATTATAATATGGTATGCATAATTATTGATTACATTAACATTGGTTGTTGATGTTTATGCAATTATTATAGCAGGAAAAAGTATTATAATTGCATAATTATTACTCTCGCATAAACATGCAACAATAATTGCATATTTATTATAGTAGGAACAAGTGTCATAATTGCAATTATCAAATATGAGAAGGAAATTACTTAATTATATCAAATGCAATAAATTAATAATTCGCTACATTTAGGAAGATGCAGCTTGCATTTAGGCAAATGCAACGAATTGAGCAATTGCTGCATTTAGGCAGATGTAGGAAAATCTACATTTGTTGCATCTAGGCAAATGCAACCAATTGAGCAGTTGCTACTTTTAGGCAAATGCAGTGAAATGAATAGTTGTTGCATTTAGGTAAATGTAACGAATTAAACAATTGTTGAATTTAGGCAGATGCAACAAAATTAATAGTTGCCGCAGTTAATCAAATGCAACTATTTGAGCACTTACCGCGTTTAGGCAAATGCAGCGAGATGAACAATTACTGCATTTAAGTAAATGCAATGATTTCTGTAATGGCTAAGTTTAGGCAAATGTAGAAAAATGAACAAATGACTGTATTTTGGTAGATGTAGCGAAATGGGCAGTTGCTGTGTTTACTCAGATGTATGCAGCAAATCGAGAAATGATTACACTGCCCATATGCGACGCAGCAAATGCAACCACTTAGCAATCAACTTTTTTGGCTACATCTGCCTTAATGCAATCATTATGTTGGCTGCCTCTGCTCGTTTTTGGTGTATTATTTTTTCATATTGCTTTCTTTTCCTCCATCCCCGCTTCTCTTTCAAAGCCCTAGAAAGAATTCATGGTCGATTCTGGATTCATCAACCTACCGTCAACCTTGTGACACGATGGGAGTGGAAAGTCCAGGCAAGATGCGCATCAACTTATTTGATCGTTAAAAATTCTGCCGCATAAACAATTGTTTTAATTGGTCCATTGATTTTCTTATCGTTTTGAATCACCCCTCTAATAAAGGTTCGACTATTAAGAAGACACCATCTTGTCCAGATATATTTTAGGCAAGATCCCACCCACACTCAAGTGAAAAACTCCTCTTTTCGATCATGACACGTATTTAGATTGATTTATTATGCAAGTGGATGGGAGATGATTTTTGAAACCATGATGGGGAAAAGTTATAATATTTTAGTATAATATTAATTATAAGGTAAATGCACGACAGAGAAATATAAGCTATGATAAATAATAATAATGATAATAATAATAATAATAATAATAATAATAATAATGTTATTGGCCGTAGGTAAACATCACTTCGAGTAAAAGGAGCGGAAATAATAAAATTAATTAAAGATTAAAAATATAAGTTATGATTAAAAATGTAGAATTATTAAAAATAATTAATCATATATTGCCAGATGGAGGAGGGAGGATTCGACAGGAGGTTTTCAAAATCTCCAATCCACGTGCACGCCACATGTCTCTTTCAAAAGATGTGATTTATGTGAATATCTGATTGGGATATTTTTATTATTTTTTTAATAGATCACGTAGATGTGCAATTGATTGCTAAATTGTAGATTTAATCGAAGACAGAGATAATGGCATATCTAAATAAAAATTAGCGAGTTTGCTTTACAACCATATTCAATTATCGCGATTATTGTAATTATATTAGGGAAAGTTCGATGGAGAAAATAAAAGATAATGGATGATTTAAAATTTATTTCGGAAGCCGGTGGGGAATCACCGACTACATGCATAGCTGCATAGTTTGGGTAAAGCGACCCCAACAGATCCGCAATTGAGGAAAAATGGGGTGGGTCATTATTATCCTTCTGTCAAGTTCAACTAATTGAAATTACCCAATTCGGGGATTTTTTAAATTATATCGCGTATAAAAAGGCATAAAATAAGCACTTCTTTTAAAAAGAAGATAAGTGGGAGCGTGATTTATTCCTTTATCACGAGAGCCATAAATATGCTAGGTAAGAAAATAAACATTTTTTAAATAGTGCGATAGTGACCCAAAAGATCATGATTATTCAAAGAAGGAGAAAACTGAAGAGAAAAGAAAAAGGAAAAAGAAAAAAAAGAAAAATATTAAATAATAGAAGGAAATGATTAAAAATATATGATTGATAATATAAAGAATAATAAGAAAAATAAAATTATTAGAAAACGTTAGGATCCGCCATCTGCATGTAACATGTGCCATATTTTAATAATTTAACCCTGGCATGGGAAGGTGTCCGACAATTAAAAATGCTGAGTCTTCTTTGCTTTGAAAATGGGGCCAACTTTTTGCCGGCCGACCAACGGATATGCCCAAGATTCGTGCTGTTTTCGGCATCCTTGCTCTTTTAATTTCTATCGAGGTGGCAAATGCTCCACGCGAGAGGATTTAATTTGCTGTTAGCCACTTCTCGGTTTTGGCATCAGAAACTTTAATTTTACCCCTCGCGTTATTTTCATAGAATTTTCCGTGAGAGAGGGATTTTACATATTTTTTCACTAAGCTCCTGATGTGGATGGTCAAGCAGTCTTAAGTCACATGAATCTACATGGCTGTGCATAAAGAAGACCGTTAGGTTCAAAAGAGTTGGCTTGGAGAGATTATAGGTAAAAATTTCTTTTGTTTTTATTTACTCTATCTTATTAAATAAATTTCTTTCTTTTTTTCTATTTTTCAAATTTTAATTTTATTTAGGTCATCCCTAAATATGCTCTCTAGATAATTCTGGATAAATATCTATAAGATAGGGAAAACATCATAGGGCATTAGGGTGGCCCCGACACAATCATTTTGACGCTCAAGTTAGTAAGAAACTTAGTAAATGATGCAAATAATAGAAAAAAGGGTTTTTTTTTCTCAGAGAGCTTATTTAAGAGAGTACATGCCTAGTATATTTATTGTTGAATATGAGGGATATGCGCATGTTGGTTATGCGCAATTCTTATACAAATGGGATGATGATTTTTGTCTAGAGGAATATTCCACAAGAATATACATCTCTAATTCTTTTAGAATTTTCTTTTAGGGAATGGTTCCGGAGTCTCATTGAACGACCTTATAGTTGGAAGAGACTTCCCATTAGAATAGAAATCTAACATTGTGTGGTGCTAGTTGAATAATAAATATTCTATGTTAGAGATCCCAAACACTAATTCCCTTAAAGGAGACATGCTTCTTTGTGAATGACACTTCTGAAATGTGATATATGATACAATGCTCAAGTTTTCGGAGTGGTATAGCAGCTTCTTTTTAAATGACTTTCACTCTTGTAAAAGAAATGTGACTCGAAAGTTTCCAAAATATAGATATTCATAAAGCAAATCCAGAAGGTGCTAATGAAGATATGTAAAAAGTATTAAGAAATAAAACTAAAAAATATTATTACGTTACTACACTTGTTTGTGCTTATTTTATTGCCTTTGTTTGTGCAATATTGTGCGTCATTCCTATTTGTTCCTTGATACTTGCGGGACTGCACTTTTTGTCTTTAACAGCTGCGTTGAGCCGAAATGTCAATGACTCAGTTGAGACGCCCTTCAGCTCAGTTGAGCTGGAATGTCAATGACTCAGTTGAGATGCCATGTAACTCAGTTGAGTTGGAATATTGATGACTTAATTGATTTGTCCTTCAACTTAGTTGAGCCGTAATATCGATGATTTGGTTAAATTATCCTTCAGCTCGGTTGAGCTCGAATATCAACGACTCAGTTGAAATACCCTTTAGCTTTTTAGAATTGGAATGTCGAGGACTCAGATAAGACACCCTTTAACTTAGTTGAGCCGGAATGTTGATGACTCTGTTGAATTATCCTTCAAATCAGTTGAGCTGGAATGTCAATGACTCTGTTGAATCATCCTTCAACTCGGTTGAGCCGGAATATCGACGACTCAATTAAGACGCCTTTCAACTCAGTTGAGCTAGAATATCAATGACTTAGTTGAGATGTCCTTCAGCTCAATTTAGTCGAAATGTCAATGACTCAGTTGAGGGGAATGTCGACGACACCATTGAGTTGCCCTTTGGCTCCATTGAGCCAAGTGGTTTACTAAGACTGCATTTTTTGTTCCCTGCTCTAAATGCTGTTAGAAAGAGTAATGATAAAATATGATAATTTAGTAAAAGAAAAAGACTTTTTGTATTGACTAATATTTAATTAATATATAATAGATTAGGGAAAGCTTTACTTATAATACATTTTTAGATGTTCAAGCTCATATAATGAATTATGGGGAGTTTTACTGATAATACATCTTCGGATGTTCAAGCTTTTGGGATATATCTTTCATTGATTTTGTTGTTGACAAGCTTTGCTGTCTAGGACCTTGTTGTTGATCTTGTTGGAGATAGGTTGCTAAAACATTGCATATCATTGCTTTCAATCTGCTTATGTGTGATCTAAAATTTCCAATGAAAGTTATTATATAATCAGTATTTTCAATGAATTTTTCAATTTCGAGTATTCAAAGTCGTGTCTCATAATAACCATAGATTGAATAATATTAATCTAATCATAATAAAAAGGCAAATAAATTAGATAATACCTTGATATCTTAATTTATTATTTCTAAACAATAAATAATATTGGATCCAACTTTCATTACAAGCTACAATTTTAAAAATATGGATCCACCCTGCAATTTTAGAAATATCGAGTTCGCCTTTCACTGCATCCTGCAATATTAGAAATAATGGATTTGCCTTTTGTGGTATCCTGTAATTTTAAAAATATCAAATACATCATTTGTGGCAATCTGCAAATTTAAAAATATCGAATCCATCATTCATGGCAACCTGCAAACTTAAAAATACTAAAAATCTGCTTTTCTGTGATATCTGCAATTAAAAGTAAGATACCCCAAGAGTTTGTAGTTAATGAGATGCAGGAGCGATAACGTTTGGATCATCTCACAATGTGCTTCCAAGCCTTTGGTTTTTGTCTTGTTGGGTTAACATTGCATAGGAGCTTCCTTGTGAAAAGTTGTTGCATAGCAAGATTTTCGTCATTCTCGGAAACAGTCTCTTGCCTAGGAACTTTTGTTGTAGATTGAATGTGTCAAAGCAATGGTGTGATCATCACCGTTCATTTTTTTAAGAGTTGAAGGTATTTGGTGGATGGCGGTTTGGACAAATTTATGTCCTGCTAATTCAGTACCCCTAGCAGTTTTGTAATCAATGGTATTATAATCAATGATATTAACGGATCCGAGAACAAGAGGCATTACAATCGATGAACAGAAATTGTTCTTTGAAAAAGGTGTTCGTACCTGGTAATAAAACAAGGCATGAGTGTACACTTGGATAATCAATGAAAAACGTATTTGTACGTTGACAAGTGTATCTCTTGGAAAGAGGTGTTTGTACCTGACTTCTTATGGTGTGACTTTTGCATAGCACGTGCCCATCCCCAAGTGTTTTATTGTTTCAAAACTCATGTTTGGCTCAATCCTAATTCTAACGCTACTTATAAAATTTTAACTTCAATCCTAATTCTAACTTTATTTATAAAATTTTAATCATAACCCTATTTTTGAAAATTAGGTTAGGGTCAAATTTTGAGTTGGAATTTGGGTTGATGAAAATATAGTAATAGTCAGATTAATTGAAACACTATTATTTAAATTACTCATTTATATTTCAAACTATATGAAAAAATAACATATCATTTAATCCTTGAAATTATTCATTCTTGTTTTAAAGTTTAAACTAAATGAAAAACTACCTCTTCATGTTTCAAAGTTCAAATTACATAGAAAATTACCAATTTATATTTTGAAGTTCAAATTAAATAGAAAACTACTTATTCATATTTTAAACAATGGAAAACAAAATAGCATTCAATATTAATGTGTGTGTGTATATATATATTTATATTTATAAAATATTTATATTGAAATCGTGTTTAAGTTCAATTTGAGTTCTTCAGGTTTGGGTTGGGCAAAAAAAAAAAAAAAAAACGGGTTTGGTGGGCTGGTTCAACCAAGTTGTACCACTAAACGCAAGTGCCAATTGTCTGACCTAGTTGCTGGTTTTCCGTGCTCAAATGCTTTCCAAGCTTGAGCATTCTCCAAGCGGGGTCAACCACGAATTGCCAAGGTTAAGGACAACCTAAGTGTGTTTATCACACATGTTGGATAAGTAATGATCGCCTAAAATCACTTGAAACCGCAGTGTTTGTTCCGAAGATCATTTCACACAGAGAAAATAAGAATGGGATTTCGTTCTCATTACAAGCAATGAAGCATGACAACAGCAAATTATAGGCAAAATAGAGAAGAATGTGTAATCGGAGAGACATTTGTGTTTAGCGGTGGGATTTTGAGAGCGGCTCCACGGAAGGTACAGATGATCGATGATTTTTAGGAGAAGAACGTGGCAGAAGCGCATGGTCATCTCTATGTCGGCGACGCAAGGCCATGGCAGTTTAGTGTCGGTTCCCAGCTCGCTACAACGGCTTCTTTTCTTTCTTTCTTTCTTTCTTTCTTTCTTTTTTTTTAAATATCATATGCCTCAAAATATATGTTAACGATCTGACCATTTAAGTCATGTCGACTAGGCAAGTGTCCAAAGTAGAAACAAGACATTTATACACCACATTTCGGAAAACTTTTTTTTTTTTTTGTTTGGAAATAATTATGCATGCGTGTATTAACCAGATGGGTGAATGACATGGAAGCATTGGAATACTCCTGTACGCAGATATTCCGTGGGCCTAGCGCAGACAACATTCGTACTATGATTTGCGTACACTGTTTAATCATGTGCATGGTTTTAATAATATGCAAACACCTAAAATTAACTTCCGATTGTTCGAGCAGGGATTTATACCCTCCGATTTTGTAATCATCTGACTTGTCAGTCAAATAAATTCCAAATCATAAAAATTTTGCACTTAGCATGGAAATTTATTTGAAATCAAAATAAATTCCAGCTAATGGAAACCTTGCATAGGAGAAGCTCTGGATTTATTTCATCTATTTTTTAATGAAATATTTATGGGACGAAACAAATGGGATTTAATATTCAAGATATCGTATGCATGAAATTCACATTAGATGCAATGGAAAATAAAATACATGCTACTCATGTCATATATAATGGTTGCATGAGTAAGTATTCAACATAAACGCTTAAAATCAATATTGAAAGCTAAGTTAGATATTTTCACTTACGGGTTAAGTATTCGCATTAAATTTGTTGATGGCAATTTCTCCTAGTTGGTCATCTAGAATTTTTTTGTGAATTAATCTCACAATCAAGCCCAACTTTCTATCAATCTTTGTAACTTTAAGAATTTTGGTTATGGATTAGAACAACCTTCAAGAAATAATGACAAGGCTAAAATCATAAGCTTTAATTTCTTTGATGACTTTTATGTCCAAAATTCCCATAAATGGTACTAATATTTGAGTCGTTCTCAAAGTTCCTTTCCAGATAATCCTGAATAAAGATCTTATAAGACAGATGAAATATCAGAGGGTGTTAAGGTGGCCTCGACGTGGGTACTCTGATGCTCAAGTCAATAAGGAACCTTAGTAGAAATTATAAATAATAGAAAAATGACCTTTTTCTTAAAAAGCTTATTTAAGAAAGTGCATACATGATGTATTTATAGTTGAGTATGAGAGATATACACAAGTAAGGTATACGCAATCTTTACGCAGATGAGATGATGATTTCTATCCAGGGGAGTATTCCATAAGAATATGCATTCCTAGTTTTTTTAGTATTTCCTTTGAGAGTTTTAAAAGGACGGTTTCTGAGTCTTACAGAACCACCTTGTAATTTGAAGAATCTTCCCACTAGAATAAGAATATGATATGGTGTGATGCTAATTGAATAATGGATATACTATATTAAAGATTCCTAACAACTTTTTAATTTTATTGTCCACCTCATTTTCTAATTTCCAAACAAAGAACTGGTTGTTGGGGTTGGACTATATGAACAATAGATGCAATAATAAAAAATGAAACGAGTCCAAATTCCAGTTAAGAAGCCAAATCGGCCACTACCATGACCTTATTCCTTGTGATGTATTATCTGGAGCTTACTCTTTGCCATGCCTCTTAAACCCCAGTTGTGGGCACCTAAAGCATCAGCTACGAGTCTACCACAAAAACAACAAGACCTTTCCTAGCATGCAAAGCAATATTTTGGAGAACTGAAATAAACCTTTTGAAATACATTTTATTGAATTTGAT
>JAYJMB010001884.1:0-16017 GCA_036873735.1 Pouteria campechiana
GACTTGTACATAAAATTTTGAACTTTAAGTAAATGAATAAGCAATAAGAGTAAAAGATTCAAACTCCTTAATTGAGAAGCAATTCAAACTTTAAGAGCTCTAAAAAAGTTTTAGCCATTAGATTTGAACTTTGAAGGGAGAATTTGAATGTTCAAAAGCTTTTTCTTCTTGTATTTTCTCATATATTCAATATGATTAGTAGTATTTTCTTTTGCATCTGAATCCCTCTTTTATAGGCTTAGAGAGATTTTTTTGTTACTATCATTGGCAAATTTTCAAACGTTCAAAAATATTTTTTTCACCTTACACTTTGTCTATCGTCTAACTTTGTAGCAATCTGGCATCGGTTTGCAACTTTGTCACTAACTTTTCTTAACGTTCACATTCTTATCGAGTGCTCCAAAGTTACTTATTATTTTGAAGAGACAAGTGAACAGATGATGTCTTGAATGATTTTGGATGCTTTGATTAGTTTACTTTGGATTTTCCAAAATTAAAATAAGCCTTTTTTAATTATGACAGGCCTTTGTAGAGAGAAGTTTGGATTTTTTGAACTTTTAATGCTTTAGAAAGGTGAATTCCAAAGTATTGTTCAACGACTCTGAAGCTTGCTTGCTGACTCCAAAGTAAGGTTTTGAGGACCCCAAAGTAGGTCTGATAAATTCCAAAGCATGTTTGAATTACTCTAAAATGTGACTGATTAACTCCGAAGAACATATTCATAACTCCGAAGTTTGCCTGATAAACTCTGAAATGTCTCTTGTTGATTCCAAAGTTTACTATGACAACTTTGAAGGTTTCATGATGAGTTCGAATCATATTATAACTATTCCCAAGCTTGCTATGATGAATCTGAAGCTTTCCTGGTGACTCCAAAGTGTGCTTGTGATGACTCCGAAGTGTTCTTATGATAACTTTGAAGCACGCTATAAAAACTCTGAAGCATTTTAGTTAGCTTTGAAGCATACTGTGAAGACTCTGATGCTTATTTTGATTATCCCTGAACCGTATCAAGATGACTCTAAAGCTTTGTCAATTTACTTCGAAGTTTGGTGTAACAATTCCAAAGCATTGTCTGTTTACTCTGAAACACGTTGAGATGATTTCGAAACATGTTGAGATGACTCCGAAGATGTTTCTTTTGGCTTCAAAGCATGTCATTAAGACTTTAATATTTTTGTTTTCTTATTTTAAGTATATATGAAATTTATATACTTATTTTTAAATAGCATTTACTTTGATTCTTCCTTTTATCATTATGAAGGTTATTCTCAAGTTGGGTATGAGTTAATATTTCTGCAACATACTTGAGAGCAAATTATTAATTCCTTAATGTTTTACTCAAGTCTTTGCTTATCATCAAAACATACTTGGTTAAGAATATTCATTATCAAAATCAAGCTAGATAGTATGTTCAACATTCTTCCCCTTTTTAATGATGACAAAATAGTGAGTGATATATCACTCAAAACTTGCCTAACAATAAACTTAAAGCTATTTAATTTGTAGATATTTCAATTAGAATTTTATTGACTAATTTTGTGCAGCTCCCCCTGTATTGATGCACATTATTATAATTATATTTCATACAACAAAAATTTTCATTCGTATCAGTTTATACATGCTATTTTCTCCCTATTTATACATTGACAATTTCTTCCCCTTTTGGTCATAATCAAAAAGGTGGAAACAAGCAATATTCATGGAAAAAATGCATATATATTGAACTAGTCATTGATCAAAAACTTTTAGATACAATGTATATACATCAGAGAAATTACAAAAATATTCAATCAAAAGTTACATAAAAAAATAAAAAAGGCAATAGTATTATTTTGGTGGTTTGGGTTTTCTCTGGTAGGTCTTCAGAAAGATATCTTTGAGAGGTGGAAGAAATAGCTTGGGTTGAGAGGATGATAGTGTAGTAGAGGGCTTGGATGTTCTAGGTCTTTTTGTTGGAGGAGATGATATGAAAAATGGATCCTTTGGAATTGCTATAGGAGGTTCACGTGTATAAGCTATAGTTCCATAGCTTGATACATAGATAAAATCAATTCTTTCTCAAAACTTTGGATCCAGCAGTTTAGGAAAGATTACAGGAAGACCTTTCAAGAGATTTTCTATGTTCGCATTCATCCTAGCTGTATACTTCTAATAGTACATGGTTATTCTTTCAAGAGGAACCTTTTTGTGTTCTTTGAGAGGTGGAATTCTTGGCTTCCTCTCAGGTTTGGAACTAAATGGCTGAGTTGAGGGAGTAGAAGGTGATGGTTTTGGGATAGAAGGTGGGTTTAGCAAGGGTTTTGATAGTGGAAGAAGGTGGTTTTCTGGGATTTTTGGCTTTGGAAGAAGAGGGTGGAATAGGTTCATTGGAGGAAGATGGTTAAGGCTATATCTACATTATTCTATCTTAGATAGAAGGATCTGAAAGCTAAGGATATGGGAGAGGGAGATTGTCAACAATGGCCTCTAGGTTGGCATTATTGTAGAAAGTGAATTTTCCTTAGTAAAAATAAAGAGTTTGTGAGGACTTGAGGGAGACAGAAACTCCTTTCTAAGAGGTTTTGACATTGGAAGCATCTGAAGAAGCTTTTCAGTGTAATTTTGAATAATTGACTCCCCTTAGGAGTCGATGGAGGATTTGGGAGAAGTTGAATCCTATGTAGAATGTTAGGATCCTCAAGTTCTCAAAAGAAAATTCTTGAGGAGATAGAATGATAGACTAAGAGAAAAATATTCTATCAACTTCAGAATTGATTTTGGATTTATTCTCAAACTCAGAAAAAGTCATCCTAATTGGATTGAATACATGGAGAAGAATACTAGGATTGTTAACAACTATTAGAGAAGAGTGAAGGACTTCATGGTGGAGTTTTTGGAGGAGTGGGAGGTCTTTTCCACTCTAGACGAATTGGAGGTGTGTTCCATTCTAGTGGAAGGTCCAAATCTATTCAGGGATTACTTCTCCTGATCGAATCAGATCAAGCTAGGTCCATTCCATCCATATTTTTGGCCCTAGGGGAAAAATGGATTTTAAGAATTAGGACTATGAAGTATTTACCATATCTAACAATTGCTCGATATGGATTTACTTCAGAAGTTGGAACTGAGTGAGGTAGTGTTGGAAGAGAGGAATATGCAATTTTAGTAAGTTCACTCTCAGGTTGAGCAACCTCTTAATCTACAATAAGTGTGTGGATGAAGACATTATTGTGATGGGGGAGTTCGTTCTGACTAGAGAGAAGTGATGTGGAGGTGATGGAAAGTGAGTTGGAGGTGGAGAGAAATGAGGATGAGGTGGTGAGAAGTGAGGATGATAGGCTTGACCTCTGAATGATTTTGCTGGAGCTTGTAGAGAATCAAGTCTTTGGCCAATCTTATCAGCTCTTAGGATTATAGATGATATGATAGTGGAAAGATTATGATCCATCCTATTCATTTGGAGAGCTAGAGTGGATATGTAGTATTCAATCATTGTAATTCTATCCTCTAGGTCCTTTGAGATAGGTTGTGTAGTGGGAATTGATAAGGTGGATGGTTGATGACTGTAAGTGTGTCTAATGGGTGAAGGGATGAAGGGGATCTTATAGGAGTTTGTGATGGCATAGTTATTGTTGCTGTTTCTTCAAATATAGTTTCTCTCAAAGTTTCTTCCATTACATCTTCTATGATAGTTCTTTGTTCCTCTTTTGGAACATCTTCTATTCACTTAGCTTCTAATTCATCTTGTCTTACTTCTATTGATGGATTCAAAAACTCTTATCTTTCTATTATTTCTTCTTCTTCATGAGAGAAAATTTCTTGCCTTGGTTTATTAACCTATTCTGTGACATCTTCTCTTTTTGGTCTTTCTTCAAGTTTGGATGTCTTTAATTGAGTTGCTCTTCTTGGTTTTTCAGTGATCCAACCTTGTGCAGTTGGCTTAAAACCCATTCTTTTTAGAGACTTTTCATCCAATATGTCTGTGTTTCTTGCAAGCTCTTTATTTTTATTTGAGAAATCTATTCCTCCTTCCCTCATTAGCTTGGTTAGAGCCATTCCATAAGGTAAGGGAAACCTTGTGGCGCTCTTGATTAAGTGAATGTGATCTTCCATCAGTCTGGCTAGATTTAGTTTTCTTCTATTCTTCAATGCCCATATAATTGTTATATCTTTCTTAGATACATCACCAGTAGCTCCTCTTTTAGGATATACATTATTCATACTAATAAGATATGCTAGCTTAAGACTTGCATTCAAATGACTAGCATGCAGATAATTTTCCTTTTCATCTATCTCAGTTTCTGCTAAATTTGAGAACAGTATTGCTCTAGAAGGCTACACAATCTCTTCTTCTTCTTCATAAAGATTGGAGCAATTTCTTAAACTCTCTATAGATAGTTCAATTTCTGTTTCTCCTATCCATGATTTTTTTGTCCTAATATTGAGATCACAAATCAGTGCTCTTACAAGTCTAGTATATAGACTATCTCTGTAACTCGCATATGCATTCTAACCTTAGTATTTCAACCATTAAGACACTTCTAATTGCATATCGAAGGCTTCAAATTTGAATATTTTCCCTTTATTATTCTCCTATCCTCATATCAATCTGCAAATTTGGAGTAGTTAGATAAATTATTCATAAAGATTACCTCAAGCATATTAACTTCTCATCTTGCCTTTTGGTTCCTCTCCTCTATGGAGAATCATCTCTTTCCTTTCTTTTACTTTTTGCTCCTTTTGTTCTTGCCATTTTGACAAAGAATTCTAAGTTTTGGAAAGGAAATGGGATTTCTAGGAGAGATGTTGGAGAAGGTAAGAAAGGAGACAACGAGAGTTGAGATTGAGTTTTAAAAGGAGTGGGAAGATGAAGAGTCTTCTCTGAAGGAGGGGTTTTGAGAGATCGGAAAGAAGGGTTTAGGTTTTTGGAGAGGTTTCAAGCACTTGAATGAATTAAGTGCTTTCCAATATGGTTATTTGATTTAAATATTCTTTGAAACACTAATGTGTTTGATTTTGGATGCTCCAAAAGAAATCCACTGGAGGCAACATTTCGATTTGGAGTTTTGGATATTCAAAAACATTACTTCGGAGGCTTTTGCTAATCTTTGAATATTCCAAAATGATATTTTTGAGAGCTTCAGAGGCTTTTGTTTTGTCCTTTGGAGGCTCTAAAGTGCGCTTCGGAGGCTATGAATTATAAATCTTAGCTTAACTCTGAAACTTTATAAAATGGATTTTTAGAGCTTCGTATTTTAAGTTTTATATACTAATTATTAATTCATATTTTTATAGGAATCATTATCAAGATAGATAATTAACTATGTATTAATACATTTCTTGAAAAATTAAAGGTTATAATGTATTTCATATTATCTTGCATATAGATGAGAACATAAATTGACTAATTTGTTTGATAAATTAAGAATTTTAGGATCTAGAATGCCTAGTTTTCTTCTTATCATGTTAAATCCTTTTTCTAGTAGTGGTTTTGTAAAAATATCTGCTGATTAATTTTTTGTTAGGACAAATTCTAAGCAAATGTCATGGTTTTGAACATGGTCCCTAATAAAATGATGTCTGATTTCTATATGCTTAGTTCTAGAATATAACACTAGATTCTTAGTCAAATTTATAGCACTAGTGTTGTTACATCTAATAGGTATATCAACAAAATCCATAGAATCTATGCACAATAACTACCTGCTGTATTCAGCCTTATTAGTTGATAGTTCAACTATGTTTATTTCTTAGAGAACCATAAGATAATCATGCTTACCAAAAATTGGCAAGATCCTATGGTACTCTTTCAATCTACTTTATATCCAACAAAATTTGCATATGAGTAATCTATGAAATTAAAATCTGGACCTTTTGGATACCATTATCCAAGATTAAGTGTATCTAAAAAATATATAAATATTCTTTTTACAACAATAAGATCTAACTCTTTTGGTTTAGATTGGAATCTAGCATACATGCATACACTAAACATTATGTTAGGTCTACTAGCAGTTAAATATAACAGAGTATATAAATATTCTTTTTACAACAATAAGATCTAACTCTTTTGGTTTAGATTGGAATCTAGCATACATGCATACACTAAACATTATGTTAGGTCTACTAGCAGTTAAATATAACAGAGGTCCGATCATGCTTTTATAAAGTTTTTGGCAAATAGACTTATCTTTTTCATCTTTGTCCATTTTTATTGATGTATTCATTGGTGTTTCATACCTTTTCTTATCTTTAATGTTAAATTTCTTTAGCATTTCTTTTGTGTATTTGGCTTGGTGAATTAAGATTCCTTCTTTCATTTGCTTAATTTGCAATCCCAAGTAGAAGGTGAGTTCACCCATCAAGCTCATTTCAAGTTCTCCTAGCATTGTCTTGGAAAAGTCCTTGCAAAGATTTTCATTAATTGCACCAAAGACTATACATCAACATAAACTTGAACTACGAGAATATCTTTTGTTGCATGCTTAATGAAGGAAGTAGTATTAACTTTGCCTCTTGAAAGACCTTTCTCAATGAGAAATCTGCTCAACCTTTTATACCAGGCTCTAGGAGCTTGTTTTAGACCATAGAGGGCTTTCTTAAGTTTGAATGCATGATCTAGGTTATGAGGATCTTCAAACCCAGGTGGTCATTCTACATAGACCTCTTCATTAATAAATCCATTTAAGAATGCACTTTTTATATCCATTTGAAATAACTTGAAATTCATAAAGGATGAAAATGCAAGAAGCATTCTAATGGCTTCTATTCTTGCAACAGGAGCATATGATTTTTCAAAATCAATAACTTCCTCCTGATAGTACTCTTTTTCTACTAATCTTGCTTTATTTCTTACTACAATTCCATATTCATCTAATTTGTTCCTAAAGACCCATTAGTTCCTATAGCAGATTAATGAATTTAGTCTTGGAAAAATAATCCACACATTATTTCTTTTGAATTGGTCTAATTCTTCTTGCATGGCTGAAATCCAGTTTTTGTCTTCTAAGGCTTGTTCTATACAAGTTGGTTCTAATTGAGAAATAAAAGCAAAATTGTCACATATTTGGTGATAAGAAGGTATAGTTTTTACTTTGTCATATAAATCACCAATTATCTGACTTTTAGGGTGATCATGCATGAATCTCTAATCCTTGAAAAAAATATTGTTACCTTCATTGTTTACCTCACTAATGGATGATCTATCATTTGTTTTTTCTTCATCCATTTGTGTTTCTGATTGAAAAGGTTCTCTTTCTTTGTCTTGTATTTTCATTTGCTCAACTATAGGTATTAGTTCACCTGTCTCATCATAAAAATGACTTGTCCTCCTAGAGAAATTAGTACTTTCATCAAACTTTATATGAATAGATTCCTTTATAGTCTCATTTTTTAGATTATGGACTCTAAATGCCTTACTAACAATGGAATAACCAAGGAAAATGCCTTTATCAGATTTGTTTTCAAATTTACCATGGGTTTCTTTGCCATTGTTAAGAATAAAGCACTTACAACCAAAAGTATGAAAATATGAAATATTTGGCTTCTTGCCATATTATAATTCAATTGGAGTTTTGTTGAGTATGGATCTAGCAAAGATTCTATTAATAATATAATATGCTGTGTTCATGGTTTCAACCCAAAAATACTATGGGTGGCTGTATTCACTCAACATTATCCTTGCCATCTCTTGCAAAGATCTATTTTTCCTTTCAACTACTCCATTTTGTTAGGGTGTTCTTGGTGCAGAGAAAGTTTGAAGAATTTCATTATTTTCACATAAATCAGTGAATTTATGATTTTCAAACTCTCCAATATGATCACTCCTTATGGCAACTATATGAGAGCTTTATTCATTCTGTATATATTTGGAAAATACCTCAAAAAATAAAAAAGCTTCATCTTTGGATGTTAGAAACATTACCCAAGTAAATATACTAAAGTCATCGACAATGATATATGCATAATGTTTCCCTCAAAGGCTTCTTGTTTTTGTTGACCCAACTAAATTCATATGTAGCAACTGAAGGGATTTGGTTGTGTATACATCTTTATTTGATTTAAATGATTCTTTTACTTGCTTGCCTTTATTGCAAGCATCACATAACTTATTATCAAATTTGAGTTTAGTTAAGCCAACAACAAGATCTTTATTATATAATCTTTCAATTAGATTTTTGTTGGCATGTCCTAGCCTTCTATACCACAACATGGGTCCATTGTCATTTACAACAAGACATTTGAATTGGATATTATATAAATCCACCAAATATACTTTTTCGTGTCTCTTTCCAAGTACTACAACTGAATTTGAACTATCTAATATTGAATAAGTATGAGATTCAAACACAACTTTGTAACCATTATCACAGAATTGACTTACACCCAAAAACTTGTATTTTAATCCTTCTACTAGTAAACATTTGAAATTGTAATAGAGGACGGTTGGCCAATTTTACCAATTCCAACCACTCTACCTTTTCCATTATCTCCAAAGGTAATTGTTCCTCCATTTTTTGCTTTAAGTTCTATGAACAGCTCCCTTTCTCCTGTCATGTGTCTTGAGCAATCATTATCAATATACCACTTGCTATTCTCTGTGGCTCTCAAACATACCTACAATAATGAAATAAGCTATAACTTTTGCTATCCATTTAGGAATGGGTCCAGGTGGGTTAGTAGTAGAATATTTTGGCACCCATTATTTTTTAGATGCTACTAATCTATTTTCTGGATATATAGTTGCATTTACAACTTTAGCAACTATTTTAGGAATCCAAATCATATTCCGTTTGTGTTCTAGTTTTCTTTTATGATTTTTTTCCTTTAGTTTCCTATATCTTTCTTTCTTTTAAGTTTAAATAAGGCAGTGGTTAAGGTTCTTCTAAGAGCATGATTTTCTCCTTTAATTTGCTCAAGTTTCATATTTATATTATGATCTATTTTAGGCAATGTATTTTTTTTGTTTTAATTTGGAGCATTCATTAATTATTCTTTCAAGTTCTCTTTTAGTTTCCTTGTGTTTAGCTTTTAATGTTTTAAAATTTGAATACAATTCTTTTAATAATTATTTAATATAAGAGATTTTATGTTTCGAGTTTACCTCATCATTGTGGATGGCCATAAAGCTTATTCCTGTATAATACTCTTCTTGATCCTTTTCTTTTGGAGCCAAGTGAGCTAAATTGAGCTTCATTTTTTTCTTCTTCTTCACTCAAGCTTTCTTGCATCATGTTTTCCAGCATTTCCTATGCAACCATAGCTTTCTTTTTCTTTCTAAATTTCCTGCTATTAGAAATATTCTTTTTGTCAAAGTAAGAGTTATACCTTTTCTTCTTATTTCCTTGGTTTTTATCTGGTTCTAGATAGTCAAACTTCATATGCCTAGGCTTGCTGCAATTGTAACAAATTGGAGATTCCATTTTCTTATCTTTGCTTTTGAAGTTCTTGGAATTGTTTTCAAATTTTTTCTTCTTGAGCACATTTTTGAATCTTCTTGTAATCATTGTCATTACCTCATCATCTTCACTAGTTAAGGCTTCTTCTAAAAATTCTTCATTTTCTAATTCTGGTTGTAAAGTTATTATTTTCTTGCCTTTGACTTCATCTGGAGCTTTTTGTTTCATTGGGACCTCATGGGTCATGAGTGATCATATAAGTTCTTGTACTATCACCTTTGTTAGATCTTTTGCTTCCTGTATGGTAGTTACTTTGGGCATCCAGTGTCTAGTCAGAGATCTCAAAATTTTCTTTACTAGCTTGGTCTCTTTGTATTTTTCTCCCAAGTTCTTTAAGCTGTTGGTGATTTTCTAAAATCTTCCAAATATTTCAGAAATATTTTATGATTCCTTCATAGAGAAGGCTTCATATTCCTGCACTAGAAGATTTATTTTAGCTTCTTTTACCTGATTTGTACCTTCATGTGATACCTTAAGTTTGTCCCAGAAGTTTTTAGTTGAATCACGTTAAAAAATCTTTTCAAATTCAAAAGAATTTAATGCATGGTAGAGGCAGTTCTTTGCCTTAGCATCACGTTCTACTGCTTGTATATCTTCTAGAGTGTATTTGTCTTCAGTGTTAGTGACATTCTTTCCATTTTTCACTATAAGTCACAACTAGTAATCTGTGGCAGTCAAGAAATTTTGTATTCTCATTTTTCAATACCCATAATTGGTTCCATCAAGTAAAGGGGGTCTTAAAGTAGATTGTCCTTCAACAGATGTATTATGGAACATACCGGCCATTTGAATCTCTTCACAAGTTGATATACTGGTAATTAAAATTTGACTAATGAAGTTTGCTTTGATACCACTTGTTGGTCCCTTGTAGCTCAAAGGGGGGGAGGCGGTAAATTGAGCTTTTAAAACTTTTGGCCAAATCAAATAATCCAAGTGTTGAATGAATAAATTGAATAAATTACACAACACACAACATAATATTTTTATAGTGGTTTAGCCCTTCCTAGGTTCCTACTCCACTTCTTTAAGTCAGTCTCCTTTGCTAATCTCAAGTTCTACTAATATCTTGATCAACCTGATCAAATATACATTGGTATTCCAACAAGCTCACCAAACAACTTACTAGTTTTCTAAGCTAACCAGAAACTTTTACAATTGTCTTAGTTTTGAAAGCACACCAATGAACTTATACCCTTTTAGCAAGTTTCCTACTTGCTTATCTCAATACATAAACACCAAGCACTCTACTTGTGTTACCAAATACTAAAACGAGGTGTACAAATTAATGCCTCTTACTTAGGTAGACTTGTACATAAAATTTTGAACTTTAAGTAAATGAATAAGCAATAAGAGTGAAAGATTCAAACTCCTTAATTGAGAAGTGATTCAAACTTTGAGAGCTCTAAAAAATTTGTAGCCATTAGAGTTGAACTTTGAAGGAAGATTTTGAATGCTCAAAAGCTTTTTCTTCTTATGTTTTCTCGTATATTCAATATGATCATATTATTTTCTTTTGCATCTGAATCCATCATTTATAAGCTGAGAGAGATTTTTATGTCACTTTCATTGTTAGATTTTCAAACGTTTGAAAATATTTTTCTTCACCTTACAATTTTTTCAGATGTTTGACTTTACAGCAATTTGGTATCGGCCTGCAACTTTGTTGCTAACTTTCCTTAATGTTCACATTCTTATTGGGTGCTCCAAGTTACTTCTTTAGTTACTCTGAAGAGATAATTGAACAGATGATGTCTTGAATGATTTTAGATGCTCTAATTAGTTTACTTTAGATTTCCCAAAATGACAGTAAGCCTTTTTTAATTGTGACACGCCTTTGTAGAGAGGAGTTCAGATTTTTTAATTTTTAATGCTTCAGAAAGGTGAATTCTGAAGTATTGTTCAATGACTTTGAAGCTTACTTGTTGACTAGGAAGTAAGGTTTTGAAGACTCCAAAGCAAGTCTAATAAATTTTGAAGCATGTTTGAATTACTCTAAAACATGAATGATTAACTCCAAAGAACATATTCATAACTCTAAAGTTTGCCTAATAAACTCTGAAATGTCTTTTGTTGATTCTGAAGTTTACCATGACAACTCTGAAGCTTTCATGACAACTCTGAAGTATATTGTAATGATTCTGAAGCTTGCTATGATGAATCTGAAGCTTTCCTGCTGACTCCGAAGTGTGTTTGTGATGACTTTGAAGTGTGTTTGTGACAACTCTGAAGTGTGCTTATGACAACTCTGAAGTGTGCTTATGACAACTCCAAAGCACGCTATAAAAACTCTAAAGATTTTTTATTAGCTCTAAAGCATTCTATGATGACTCTGATGCTTGTTTTGGTTATCTCCAAACTATATCATGATGACTCTAAAGCTTTGTCTGTTTACTCTGAAGTTCGCTATGAGGATTCTGAAGCGTTGTCTATTTACTGGGAAACATGTTGAGATGATTCTGAAACATGTTGAGATGACTTCAAAAAAGCATGTCTTAAAGATTTTTGTTTTTTTGTTTTAAGTATATATAAAATTTATATACTTATTTTTAAAAAGTATTTACTTTATTTATTCCTTTTATCATTATGAAGGTTATTCTCAAGTTGATATTGAGTTAATATTTTTGTAACATACTTGGGAGCAAATTGTTAATACCTTAATGTTTCACTTATGTCTTTGCTTATCATTAAAACATACTTGGTTAGAATGTTTATCATCAAAATCAAGCTAGATAGTACATTCAACATTTGATACCAGGTTTAGGATCGAGCCCCTTAACTAACCAGTTCTCCCAAAAGCTTGAGTTATCAGGGAACGAAGACTAAATCCATATATCCTAATAGCGTAGAGCTCGGACATATCTTGTGCAACCGGTGGGCATGAGGGGCTTCTAAGGCATAGTGCCTCAGCAAGTGGGGAGGTTTGTCCCCTACAACCACGTTCGGGTTCCCCCTTGTTGCACGTACCATCTGACTCAAAGGGAGCTTGCTAGTCCCATACCCAACAATCTCCCCCCAACAACTACCCTAGGAGTCAAACCTATGACCTCACTCTGATATTAGGTTTACGATTCAGTCCCTTAACCAGTTCTCCCAAAAGCTTGAGCTATTAGGGAACAGAGACTTAATCTGCATATCCTAATAGCATAGAACCCAAACATATCTTGTGCAGCCAGTGGGCATGAGGGGCTTTGCAAGGTATAGTGCCTTAGTAGGTGGGGTGGTCAGTCCCCTAACTACATGTGCAGGTGTGAGAGCCTAAAAATTTTGCTGTGGGTTGCAACCTAATTCGGATATGTATATGTGATGAATGATGTTAGCTATAAATAAAGCTTGATGTTCATAGGTAAATAATAAAGTATTGTAGTGTGGGAAATAAGAATTTAGTGATAGAATGGGCTATTAAATAGACAATTTAAAATGATGTTGCATAGCTTTCCATACGTCACTGGAGTACCTATGGGGATGGAGCTTAAAATGCTCCACCACCCTCATTTCCCAGGAACCAAACTTAGCAGCCCTCCCCCTTGCTCTCCAACATTTCAAAACTTCTTGATTCTTGAAGAAATTAAAGTTGAACAACTAGAAGACTAAGGATTGAAGAATTTGTAGCAAGCTAGTAAGTAGAATATCTCATATACAGTGAATTGGAGAGGAACCAGTTGCAAGAAATACAAAGGTTTTGAATCAAAGCCTGGATTGTCGATTTTGAGTAGAGAAGTGAGGAGGTAAGCTAATTCTACCAGTGATTAACCTATTCTATTCGATAGATCATTTAAATTTTAGTTCATAAAGCAGACTTTTATTGTTGGAAGAATAGGGTTTTAGGGAAAATGAAAAATTAGTAGGAAGTGAATGTTTTGAATATGGCTTTTTGTAAGGATTTAGTTTAAATGCAGTAATATATCATTTAGAATGGAAATCCCAACTTGTGAATGATGAGCATATGGGATTTCAGAAACTGCATTCTGAATGTTTGATGAAATAATACAAAAAGGTCTATAGTATGATTAAGTTATGTTAATGAATCCGTAATCATTGTTTTTCAGTGAAGGTTAACGAAGGAAGTGGATTATCTTTAAACAAAGTTAAGGGATGGAATAAAACTCATAAGTAATACATTTCTGCACTTTAATAATTAAAGTATATGTATTTTGAATGTAGGAGTTCCAAATTGCAGATTTGGACTTAGCCATATAAGGATTGTAGCAAAAGAGATGTGTGTTTGACACACACAAGGTAAGCAGGCTAATTGCTTATGTACTTCTTTTTAAATTTGTATTATTCTTTGTTAATGCTAATCAATTACATTATGAGTTAATTTGGGATGAAGTTGGCCTATTACATTTTTGACATGGGCAAACCAAATGGATTGCATTGTGAGAGGTTTGTATAGAAGGGGAATTAAGTAATGTGATTAAGAAGTAATTCAGTGTAGGTAAAGTATTGTGATTTTGCATTAAAGGTTATGAAACCATTACATGTTATAAATAGAATAGAATTGTTTCTTAAAATTATTATGATAGATAGGTGGGATTAGTGGATGAAAATCAATGTTAAACAAAGTGAGATCTACAGAAAATTAAGTGGTTAATCAAGAAACATTGGGAATGAGGAAATAGGATAAGTTCTTATGAGAAAAAGGCTGGGTAGCAAGAATATAGTCTAATGTGGTGACATAAGGCCTCAGTGTCGCGACATTGAACCTAGTACCACTTTCATGCCACGACATAGCTTATCTGTGTTGCAACAATACTTGTTTTTTATGGTTCCGTGCATGTTCTTCACTGACCCAGCATAGGATTACTGTGTCGCGACATTGAGTCCGCTGCCACTTCAATGTCGCAACATAGTTCCTCTATGTTGCGCCATTGACTTCTATTTTGCCTTTTTGCCTTCTTTTTTATTAAGTTTATGTACATATTTGATTTTTTCCAAAAAATCATAACATATGCAACAAATAAGTGAATAATAATGAAGATATTAGAAGTATGAGGTTATACTGTTACAATAATCATTGGCTTAGCATAATATGACATTTAGTAAAAAAATGTATATATATTTGAAAATGATATTTTAATTGAGTATGTAATTGAGTTTGGTTACTTGGTTAAGAATGGAAGATATGCTTAGATATTAGTGATGATATGATAAACATGGGACGTCATAAAAATTATAATATTTGTTGGATAATCGAATGGGAATATTATAATTTGACTATGGCTTACATACTTGCCCATGCATGAAACTTTGGACTATGGTAAATTGGGTTTGGAGACATATCAGGATGGTTTGGTTATTGGGATCTCGCCCTTGTTAGGATTTATTATGGATACCGCCTCGTTTGGTGAAGAGGTTTGATCAACCTATTGTATATGAGACTCCTCTGACTACTTACTAGGTGTAAATGGGAAACCTATAACCCTTGAGTTGCACTCATGGTGGGATGTTTCAAGTCTTATAACATTCGTAACCAGGGTAGTAGGAAAACTAGAATACACCAAAGTTGTAAGAAAGTTGAGTCCATTTGATTATGGTATTATACATTTAGTTTGATTAGTGACCTCTTGAATGTGGTATTAATTGGTTACAGACAAAAGACAGTGATTTAATGGAAATGAAAAGGAATGTATTAGAAATAAAGTGGATTTAAATATGAATAGACACAATTAGATATTAAAAGATTTGCATTAGGGAATTTTGTTACTATTTATATACAATCCATGACAGTATAGTTCTATGTTGAATATATAAAATTTTATTACGTTCTATGATTGAATTATTGATTTGATTTATGCCTGCTTATTGAGTTACTTGAACTCACTATATTTTATTATGTTTTAGTAGCAAGGGCAGAATACAGAGCCTAATGAGGGGTTGGAGCTTAGGAGAGAGATAAACCATGATAATTTGAAACTTTTGTCTCTTTGATAAATATTTTAGAATGTATATAAAGTGTGATTCATTAAGTATGTTAATGGCATGGGTTGATTTTAGAGAGAGGTTACTCAACAGATATGTGCTGGCTAGTGAAAAGGCTAGGTGAACTACTGAATTTCTAACATTATTATAGGGCAAGAGAACTGTAGAAGAATATGATGAACTATTTATATCTTTGGCATGGTTTGTGCCATAGGCCCAGATGGATTTACCTGAAATAGCTCATAAATTCCAAGAAGGATTGCTGTTAGATATTTGGGAGAAGTTAGCCCCACTCATGTTGAGTCAATATGAGGATATCTTAAAGTGTGCTTATCTGGTAGAAAGAGAGGTAGAGGAACAGTCCAAATTTAGAGAGAGGAGACGCGTGAGAGAAACTGAGTAGGGGCGATGAATTAGGTAGAAAACTTAGCAGAGTGGTAGTATATTATCTGAAAAAAATTATAATTATTATAAGAAGCCAAGACATTTAAAGTTTGACTGTCCTGTACTGTTAGGGAAGCCGAGAGGAAGGCCAACTAGATTGAATCCAAGACAGATGAAAGAAATTAGTCATGGGTCAATGTAATGCCCCGCCCTCCTGGGGTCGTTACTCCACTTTACACCATAAATCCACATAATAATACCATGATTTTTCCAC
>JAYJMB010001885.1:0-16015 GCA_036873735.1 Pouteria campechiana
TGATAGAGATATCCATGAAGCTTATGCAATGTTATGAGTTCTTGATCTTAATGCATCTTAATTAGTTGGGATTTTCATAGAGATGTAGGAAATTAGACAATTGAGATAGGTTGCTATGATATAAGAAAGAATAGCAATTAATCAAGAGAAACTCGTTATCAAAATAAGAACAAACATTGAGTGTTAAATGTAATGAAACAGAATATGATTTATTCGGTGAAATTGGACTCCCCTAGATATTTTAAATCATTGTCATTGTTATTGTATCTAGAATCCACATCTTTGCAAAAGCCATTAATTTAGAACTTTTTTGTTTACATCCTTCCATTCACTTATCAGAATTCAATCCTTCAAACAAAACCAAAAGTTAGAGTAATTTGAAATTTGGTGAACTTAGTCTCCATGGGAAAGATATCTCACTTACTCTTTATTACTTGTTCATGACACATGCACTTGCATATAAGGAAAATCCATAACAATAGTGTCATTTTATCAAATACTTATGATGCATCATCTAGTTCATCATTTTCTAGCAAGGTGCAGTAACTGAAATTCCTTTCCAGTGTCCTACAATCATGATTCCACATGATTAACATCAGACTTAGCCATTTTAACTAATCCATCATGCCCCAAAACTCTGTTAATTCAATGTCCAAGTCATCTATTCATAAAATAGAGCATATCAAGGTGGGACTAAAGTTGTTCTGCTCACATACACACCTTTACCATGGATTTCCATGGTTAACTTCCATCATAACTATCAAAATTAAACATGCTACTAAATTCCCCCATGAAATCACAAGGATGACCCATTCAATTCCAAACCCTAGCCCCCTATATATGCAGAACATACCCTAATTCATATAAAATTCACAAATTAAATCAAGGGAAATCCTTACCACTATACTTCCTCATCAATTTCCACCCCAAATCTTTTAATTTCTACCATCAATGGCAACAGATGGCTTCTTGGGTGGAATTTCCAGATTTCCTCCTCTCCTTTTTGCACTCAATGGGGTGGATGTTTCAATTAGGGTGACAGGAATACATCCACATAACAATTGCCCTCACAAATTAGGTTAAAAAGGGGTGTAAAAGTGGAGAATTCAAGAGGGCTAGGGCATGGGGAAGAGAATGATAATGAAAATGGCTAGAGCTAGAACTGATGGACTACTTAAACCAGCTCTTGCTCTAGTGCTCCTATAGTGTGTGTTATGCCTTGCACCTATAACCCTTTTTGCAACACTTTTTTGTGGCAAGTTTGTAATAATCCTTTCAAAATAAGTGTGATCTACATGTCATTCATCAGTCCTTTCATAATTACATCAGTCCTTTCATAATTACATCAAGTTACATCTATAAGTCCTTTACAATTTTGATGAACTAAATGTGCAATTACCCCTAAGGTAACCGGTTAAGAAAATACTCTCACCCCAAACTCCGAAGGCGTCACAAAACAGATGTCAAAAGTGCATTTTTCAATGGCTATCTTAATGAAGAATTGTATATTGAACAACCACCCTATTTTGAATTAAGTAGATCAAATTTAGGAGATTATTAGGCTTAAACTTAACACTATAATCTTCTTAAATGAGTTTACACAAGCTCAACCCTCCTATGCTAAACCCATTGGCTCTAGGAAAATGAAGGGTGTGGTAATTCATTCCCCACACCATTTATCCTCCACTGAATCCATGCCCTTCCAAACCCAATCCCCCAAAATCTCTTCACCAATCATCCCTAATCCCTCAACCATCCCATCCTCTTCTACCCAATAGCCACAAGCTAAAGTAACATTCTAACCCAGGATACCCTCACTTGAATGGCTTACCCCTACATCCTCCTAGAAGTCTATTGATAAGCTCATAATTTATCATATTTTATATACTTAAATTCACATATTTTGGTCCTTAATTATATGATTTCATTAATTTATATCCACATTTGATAAAATATTGCACTTAATGAATTTAGTTTATGTTTTAGGTCAATTTGGGCCAAAATAGACTACTTTGTAATAGAAAGCCTATCTGGTAGCTTAATTGGGCTCAACATCTTGAGAATGATGATATTATCATGATGAAGTATCCATTCATCACATGGGACATGCACATGTGTGGAGAATTCAAATCAATTAGTTAATAACAACCAGTAGATTGAAATCAATGGTGAAAATCTTCTTAATTGCTCATTTGCATGTCTAAGTGCATCGAATCACTTCAATTGCTTCAAGATTAGCAATTGGTCATTAGGGACGTCCAAAGTGTGGTTCACATGTGATAAAATCATGCAAAAATAGATGGGATCCATTTGGGAAAGTGGAGGATGCAAGCATGGAAGAGGAGAGAGAATGGATAAGTTTATGTTGATTTTCATGAAAGTTTTCCTTATTTTTGGAAAACTTATCTTCATGGGGATGTATATTTCCATGGAAGCATCAATCCTAGCATCAATCAAGCATTAAAAATGATGATAAAGTGGATTTATGTAGCTGACAATGAGGTGGATAGCAAGGTGGACAGATTGGTGCAAGCGTGTACATGAAAAAGAGTGTTGGAAGCAAATTCTACACATGGACGTCCAGGTCAATTATGTTAATTAGATTATATGCAACTTAATCAAAGAATTCGTGTGGCAATTACATGGAGAATTCTTGCAACATTTGATTATTGAAGTTGTTTGCGCAAATCAATAGAAAATTCTAATGTGCAAAATCCACTTGCAACCATAGATGGACTAATGGACATTGAGACAATTGGCCCAGAATGATGCAGACATGATGCAGACATGTGAGCCCCATTGGATAGGATAAGGAGAAACTTTCAACAATCAAGAATCTTTCACTTTCCAAGTGTCAGAAGATTGTGATGCCAAATCACTGTAAATCCACTTTTAAAGGTTCTTATCTTTTACTTTTTATCCATATTTTCCATGTGCCGATGTTGGGATAAAATGGTCTAAAGACACCCATCTATCCTTATTATCTTTTATTTTATTCTTATCTTCTTATCTTATCCTTCCGTAAAGTTATGGTTATAGAGCAGCCACATGCTTGTAACTTTTCTCTTCTATAAATAGAAATCTCTCCTAATTCCCTTGGGAGTAAAGGAGCAGCTTGAGCAAATATTCTACTCTTCGATTTGAGTATTTATTTCTCTTTCAAGCTTTACTGCCAACTTGATTCGCAGTAAGCATGGTGGTCACATAGCAAATAAGTTCATCCTTTCCACTATTTTATTGTACTATTGTGATTGTAGTTTCTTTTGAATATAATGCATGCTCGGACTCATTTTAAAGAAAGAATATTCAGAAAAGAAAAGGTTGCAAGCAATATAACAATACTTAACTCAGTCAGCAAATAACCTTGGTTATGTTGAAGAGTTGTTAGCCTAAAGTATCTATGATATAATTATTCAGGTAAGAAGAGTTCTCAAACAATTAACTCATAAGATACAAGAGGAAGAAGAAAAAGGATTTCAAGAAGTACTAGAACAAGAAAGAGAAAGGGAAGAATAAATCCTCTTAGCCCAAAAATGCCGGGAAGCCCATGAAAGAAGAGTAAAAAGGGTGATTGATATTGCTACATATTGGGAAGCATTTGATGATGAAGGCAGATATAGTTCTTGTTCTTAATCTCTCTTCTTAAGTATAAGAATTTCTTTTGAGAAAGAATTTAGAGTCCTTGTAGGTGGTGATGCTTTCTTTTTGTGATCTTTTTGAAACAAAAACTAGCTCCTATATCAATTAAAGCTAATTTTTCAGCCCTATCAATATTAACCTTAATCTTTGTAGCTATAGGAAAGTCTGCTAACACCTAAAAACTTGGTAGCTAATTTAAAGTTATCATATTGATTTTGGGTTCATCCTTATAGATTGACATGTCTAATTTTTGCCATCCAACTATCTTTCTTAAATCAGTATGTAGTTTTTCAGAGGATTTAAGAAGATCATTTTCATCCTTTTTATGCCTAAGCTTGTCTTTCCTAGCTACTTGGCTCATAGATGATCTTGGTTTTTCAATTAATAGGGCATTTGGAATTTGTATAATGTTTGAAGAATCCAACATTTGTTGAGTTTGAGCCTAATCTTGAAACACCAAATTCCTAGGCCATGACAATGCCTTTGGGCTTACCACTATGGGAGTCATCCCCTTTATTAAAGAGCCAGACTCAAACAGTTCAGTGTACCATTCTATATTGGATAAAATTTTTCTTCCTTTTTAGGGTATCTTGCATCTGATCTTTATTGATTAGAGAGATCAAGAACTACCCTTTTTCAGTAATGGCAACCTCAGCTATTGTCTTGGTTTTGATTATTTTAACTAATTCCTTGTATAGAAGCCAACGTTTTTGATAAACTTCAAAATGATTTATTTAGGGCATCTTCCTTTCAGAGCAATCTTTGGATGAGGAACCAATATCAGCTTCTTATACATGTATTTGATGAATCTTTTCCTCTCCTTCTTGAGATAACTTCACTAGATGTATACCTAATTCAGTATTCATCATGAATAGCTTTATTTCATAAAATTTTTGAAATTCTACTAATTTATGATTTGCTTCTTCAGGTTTTGAATTAGATATTTGTTCTTTAGAATGTTTTGATTCAACCTCAAATAGACTATCATTATCCAAGTCTATTTCTTCTCACCAAATTGGTTCAAAATAAACCTATCCTTGGGAACAAAGCAACGACTTTAGTTGTGGTTGTCGTACTTTCTTTTCTTAACATGTTGTGGGTTTATGACTTGATTTTTTGCATAACCAACAACATTTAACACCAAGAAAAGGGTTTTCCTTTTGGATATTTTGGATCTTGTCTATATTTTCTTTAAACGCTTGTCTCCTTTCTTCCAGTGATCTAAGGGGCCTTAAATATCTTTTTTCTAGATATTTTTGTCCCTTTTTTTAATTAATTGGAATCTTGCAATATCTTTTGAATTTCTGTTTGAACTTTTTCTTAGGTTTACATGATTATCATGTGCAAATCATTTCAGGTTTTCTTGGTATTGCACAACCATATCTTCCTACCACCAGTTCAAACTTATTGCAACAATCCTCAGACATTACTAATATTTTGCCTATGTCTTTAGAGATTGGAATAACTTCTTCTGGTCTCTGAGTATTTTCAGCTATAATGTTTTCTATTAGAGACTTTCTACTAAGTTCATCACAAAATCTTTGGGCTGATCCTTGTAGACTTGTTGTTAGATACATTCTAGACTTTTCTACAGTTCAATCCCTTCTTCCAAGGATTACTATTCTAGCTTGATAAGCCTAGGCTTTAATAGCCCTTTTAGTGTCCTTTTGGCAATCAATATTCATATATGCCCCTTGTAAAGAAACTAGTTCCATCCTCCCATCACTTGGGATAAATTTATATAGAACCTTCCAAGGATATTTTGGCTTATATTTGCATTATCCTTGTCCTTGAGTTAAATTTCTCAAGCTTTGTGTATTGACCAACCATTTTTCAACTAGTTCAAAACCCATTTCCCTAGAAAGTCGATTATAGGCTTGCTCACTGAAAAATCTTTGAGAAGCCCCAATTTCTCTAAATCTTTCCTCAATGGTCTTAGAAGACTTTGCTCTTCTACTGGCTTTTTGCCTAAGAGCTTCTTCTATTTCATTGAGATGAGTATTTAACTCATTCTAGACTCTTCATATTTCATCTGAAGTCCATTTTTCCTTTCCTAGAATTTATCCTATTTCCTGTTTAGCTCGATAAACTCTAGAAACAAATTCTATAGGATCTGGGTAATCTTCTTCTTGATACCCATATCTAGGGGTTCTCCTTACACTAGAAACTTCCTAAGAGGTCTGATGATAAATCCCCTCTTTTTTTCTGGTCATTGTAGACCTTTCTTTTGTATCAATCAAGGACCTTAATTTACTATATATATATATATATTTATCTTGACTAATAGATCTACTAGATCCTTCACCCTTCCTAGGCTCAGCCATGCCTTAATAAAGGCTCTAATATCTCTCTAGAAAAATGGAAGGAGATTCCACCTATTCCAATTGGATTGGCCAATGGCTCAAAGGCTAATGTAGAATGGATTGCTAAGAATGTGAAAATGAGGACCTGTGATAAAAAATTTACCATAAATGTTCTCTTTTATGTAGATGATTTATCAGAAGAAATTATCTTAGGAAATACATTCTTAAAACATCAAACTAAGAATAGACCATTTATCCAAGAAATTGATCATATTTCCATTAAAGGACACAAAATTCCAATTGAAGTGTCCAGTTCTATTCTTAACATGAAAATAGATGAAAGATTTCTACTTATAGCAATAGATGCAATATTTGCTCTGTTATAAGAGAAAGAGATAAAAAGAAATAGGTAAGTAAAATTTTCTAACTCAAAAACCTATGGAAGTTATTGAGGAAATCAAAGAAAAGCTTCAAAATAATTTTAAAGATAAGCCATAAGCATTATCAGAAAAATGAAAAGTGAAAGCATCTTTAAAATTGAAAAATCTACATACTATCACTAAAAGCCAAGGTATTAAATATACCTCCCAAATGATAGAAGAATTTGGAAAGCAAATACCAAAATTGAAAAGATTGAATCTAATTTGTCCAAGTGAAAGTAAGCATAGAATTGCTACTTTTATGGTTATGAACCATGCTGAGAAAGCTAAGGAAAGGCATGGATGGTAATTGACTATAGAGAATTGAATAACCCTACTAAGGATGATGGATACAATCTCCTTAATTAAGAAGTTCCAAGGAACTAGATTGGAAAGAAAAAGCCAAAGGTATATTCTAAATTTGATTTAAAGTCTAGATATTTGCAGATTCGAATGCATCAAGATAGCGTACATCCAACAGCATTCACATGCCCTTTAGGGTTATTTGAATGGTTAGTTATGCCATTCAGATTAAATAATGCACAAGAGATCTTCCAAAGACATACAAACCAGGCATTTAATCATTTAAAAGATTTTAATATGGTCTATATTGATGATGTTCTCATATTTAGTCAAGCATGGGAGAAATATTTAAGCCATTTAGAATAAGTGGCTAATGTCGTTGTAAAAGAAGGCATGATACCATTAGAAAGAAAGGTAGTATCGATGTAGTCTAAAATTAATTTCCTAGGATTAGAAATTGAAGAAAATAAAGTGAAGCTACAATCACATATAGTAGAATCTCTTATTCAATTTCCCGATAGGCTGGAGAATCTGAAATAGCTTCAAAGGTTTCTAGGGATTCTCAATTATGCCAAAACATATAATAAAAAATTAGCATCCTTAATGAGCATGTTACACAAAAAGACTTTGAATAAAATTTCATAAGAATGGATGGAGTTAGACACATTACTAGTTAGAAAGATCAAAGATCAAATAAAGGAAACAACAAGAAGATTATTTGATCTTGGAAGTAGATACTTCAAATTTCTATTGGGGATGTGCCTTAAAGGCAAGAAAGGAAAAATTCTTAATAGAAGAAGATCTCTGCAGATACTAGAGTGAGACTTTGAAAAGATCCAAAATAAATTGGCCGATCCATGAAAAGGAAGTTTTCACAGTTATCCAAGCAATTAAGGCTAATGGATTTTTTTAGTTGCAGCAGAACCAAAATTCTTGGTTTGAACTGATTGAGTTGATATCAAGAATTTCCAAAAATTAAAATTAAAGGAAATTGACCAAGCTAAGTTGGTTAGATGGCCATGAAAGTTAGCTTATTACAAGTTTGAGATAGAACAAATAAAAAGTTCTTCAAAATGTGATAGCTAATTTGCTAACAAGAGAACTTGCAGGTTTTACAAGTTAGCGGGAATAACTTCATTATCAGCATTCTATTGGAAGTGTAAGAAATCCAGACATTTGAAAAAAGATTATCCCTAGAAGGGATGAAATTCCAAAGAATAGATGATAATAAAAATGAAAACCCTATTGGCACAGGTTGAATAGGTTCTTAAAGGAAAAGATTCAGAAAGAAAGGAAAAACTTGAATTAGTATGCTGGACTTGTAAAAATCTAGGACACTATGTAAGCCAATGCCTTGACATGAAGATGAAGAAAGGAAGAGCAAAAAGAGAAGCTCCAAAATCCTTATAATCTTTGACAATAAAAATTAGCCTAATTGAGAAGGCTAAGTGAGTAATCCCATAATGCTCAACTCATATCAAGGAGGATGGCCGAATTGAGCATGCCAAGGAGAAATCTCTAGAAAGCCTAACTTCCATAGTGGAAGGTAAGATGCAATTCCTAGATGAGCAAAAGATTTTACCTAGAGTTCACATTGAACACAATGGGATACCTGATATTGTTAAAGACTTCACGAGATACATTATCCATGAACCTAATAAAGTGGACTTAGATGAAGTAGTTAAGTTGAATCTAAGTGATCAAACAAAAGAAATGCTTGAATTACACTTTGCTAGACTGATGAATGGATTCTTTAGTATGAGCAAATGTATATCAATCATATATAGTTGCATAAGGAAATGGAAGTCTTGCTGAACAACTTGAGAAAGAATCTCGAGAGCTGAAACAGTAAGCTCAGGAACAAGAATCTCAAGTGATAAATTTGACAAAAAAGCTAGAGACCTTACAATCAAAGAACCAGCAAGTCAAAGAGATAGTTAAAAATTCAATTAAAATTGTTAGTACAGAGACTCTATTATCTGATAAACATATGCTTGTTGAGCGAAACCTAGGATAGACAGAACATCTTTATGATGTCCAGGGTTATCCACATATTAGAATCACTAAAGAAATGTTCACAAGCATGGATTGGACTAATCCACTGCAATAAGAAATGGTAGACTATGTCTAAATAGATCATTAGAACTAGGAAAAATTAAGAGATCTTCTTGCGACAATCAAATATTTACTATTACTCCTAAGTTACAGTATAAAATTTGCAACAGAATTAATAGTAGCAACTCCAAGATACTTGAAAGTAAAAGAACAAGTCTATCCAAGCTTTGAAGTCTAGATTTTAAATCCAAGCAGAGGAACTATCCAGAGATTTTAATAGGATAGTAAGATGGAAGGATTTTTAAAAAACTAAAATCTCTACAACTTGTGCAAAAATCATCACTATAGTCCTTCATGATCTCCAAATAAGAGAAGATTCATCATTAGTAAAGATGGCTGGATATAATGAAGTCTCTAAAAACATTCTAGTAGTGATTCCAAAGCAGTATTTATTTAATGCTGTAGATATTGGAGAAACCTATGCTGATGAAGTCAATCTATTTATTGACAGAATTTGATGGCATGAGAATTATCCTAGAGAAGCCTTGTTTAAAGCATGGCTAAACCTAGAAAGAGTGAAGGATCTAGTAGATCTACTAGTCAAGATATATCTAATAGATTAAGGTCCTTTATTGATAGACAAGAAAGGTCTACAATGACTAGAATAGATGAGGAGGGGATTTATCCTTAGACCTCTCAGGGAGTTTCTAGTGTATGGAGAACCCCTAGATATGGGTATCGAGAAGAAGATTACCAAGATCCTATAGAATTTGTTTCTATAGTTCTCTAAGCCAAATAGGAAATAGGACAAATTCTTGGAAACGAGAAATGAACTCCAAATGAAATAGGAAGAGTCCAAGATGAGTTAAATATTCATCTTAATGAAATAGAAGAAGCTCTTAGGCAGAAAGCCAGAAGAAGAGCAGAGTCTTCTAAGACTATTGAGGAAAGATTTAGAGAAATCGGGTGTTCTGGAAGATTTTTTAGTGAGCAAGCCTTTAATTGGCTTGCTAAGGAAATGGATATTGAACTAGTTGAAAAATGGTCAGTTAATACACAAAGCTTGAAAAGTTTAACTCAAGAAAATGGATATGGTAGTTATAAGCTAGAATATTTTTGGAAGGTTCTATATAAATTTATCTCAAGAGATGGGTGGATGGAACCAATGTCTTTGCAAGGGGCATATATGAATATTGATTGCCAAAGATACACTGAGCTATTGAAGCATGGGCTAAACAAGCCACAATAGCAATCCTTGGAGGATGGGATTGGACTATAGAAAAAGCTAAAATGTATCTTGCAACAAGTCTATAGGGATCAACACAAAGATTTTGAGATGAACTTAGTTGAAAGTCTCTGATAGAAAACATTATAGCTAAAAATACTCAGAGACTGGAAGAAGTTTTTCCAATCTTTGTAGAAATCCTGACTTGACAAACTATCATAGATAGTGATGGTTATAAGAAACAGCAAGCAAGAGCAACTTTAGTAAAACTATAAAATTTTGATGTGTTTCTTTGAAGAATATTATTGTGAATTTAAAGATAGATATTATCAATTGAGTTTTGAAGACCAAAAGTTTGCCCTTGGAATATTTTAGAACAAGTTACTTGGAAGTTGGGGAACGGTTGCCTCAAGAGAATTGGAACAAAGTATGCTATTGAATCTTGATGTAGCAGATATGCTAGGTGCTAGAGTTGAAGCAGTGAGATATTGCATTAGACTCTATTGCATGGAAAGAAAAATATCCAAAGGCATAAGCAAAATGGCAGTAATGTTTGAGGATTGTTGCGATAAGTTTGAACTGGTGGTAGAAAGATATGGTTGTGCAAAACCAAGAAAACTTGAAATGGTTTGAATAAGAGAATCGTGTGAGCCTAAGAAAAGGTTCAAATAGAAATTAAAAATCACAAGATTCCAGTTAATTAGAAAAAGGGACAGGAATATCCAAAAAAGATATTTGAGGCCCCTTAGATCGCTGGAAGAAATGAGACAAGCGTTTAAAAAAATATGGACAAGATCCAAAATGTCCAAAAGGAAAACCCTTATATCAGTATAAATGTTATTGGTTATGCAGAAAACTAGGTCATAAACCTACAACAAGTCCAAAAAAGAAAGCACGACAACCACAATTAAAGTTGTTCTTTGTTCCCAAGGATATGTTTATTTTGAACCAATTTGGGGAGAAGAAATAGACTCGAATAATGATAGTCTATTTGAGGTTGAATCAGAATATTCTGAAGAATAAATATCTTATCCAAAACGTGAAGAAGAAAATCATGAATTAACAAAATTTTAAAAATTCCATGAAATAGGGCTATTCATGATGAATACTAGATCATGTATAGATCTAATGAAGTTATCTCAAGAAGGAGAGGAAAAGATTTGTCAAATACATGAATAAGAAGTTGATATTGCTTCCTCATCTAGAGATTGCTATGAATGGAAGATACTAAAAATAAATCATTCTAAAGTTTATCAAAAAATCTGGCTTTCATATAAGAAATTGGCTAAAATAATTGAAACTAAGACAATAGTTGAGGTTGCCATTACTGATAAAGGGTAGTTCTTGATCTCGCTAATTGATAAAGATCAAATACAGGGAGCCCTTAAAAGGAAGAAAATTTTATCCAATATGGAATGGTACAACTATGTATTTCTCCTTTGATAAGAGAAGAATTATATTTACCAATATTGGCAATAGTAGTAGATGCAGGTACTTTGGTCAATTTGAAAAATCTCTTTTAGGAAGAGTACATGCTAATCTATGCAAATGACCAATATAGTTTAAAGTCTGGCCCAGATTAAGTGTAGATCTTAGAGATGCACACATATTGAAAACTCTAAGTTTGAGAATTTAAACAAATGACTGGATGAAGCATGGCTATCTAGGAGATTGGAGAATAATCTGAGTATGGTGTAGAACTTTTGTTCGATTTTACAATACCTATAGACTGATAGAAAAAGGAGAACAAATTTACACTGAAGTATTTGAGTCTAACTCTTTAATAAAGGGGATGACTCCCACAGTGGTAAGCCCAAAGGCATTGTTATGGCCTAGGAATTGGGTGTTTCAAGATTAGGCTCAAACTCAACGGATGTTGAAATCTTCAAACATTGTATAAATTCCAATTGCCCTATTAATTGAAGAACCAAGATCATTTGTGTGCCAAGTAGCTAGGAAAGACAAGCCTAGGATGAAAAAGAAAGAAGACGATCTTCTTGAATCCTATGAAAACTATCTACTGATTAAAGAAAGATAATTGGATGGTAGAAATTAGACATGCCAATCTATGAGAATAAACCCAAAATCAATATGATAACCTTAAATAATCTACCAAGTTTGCAGGTGTTAGCAGACTTTCCTGTAGCTACAAAGATTAAGGTTAATATTGATGGGGTTGAAAAATTAGCACTAGTTGATATAGGAGCAAGTTTTTGTTTTGAAAAGAAGGAGATCTTCTCTCCAGAAAAATTAAAGGAGATTATAAAAATGGAAGGAGATTCCACCTATTCCAATTGGATTAGCCAATGGTTCAAAGGCTAATGTAGAATGGATTGTTGAGAATGTGCAAATGAGGATCTGTAATAAAACATTTTCCATAAATGTTCTCTTATGCGTAGATGATTTATCGAAAGACATTATATTAGGAAATGTATTCTTAAAACATCAAATTGAGAAAAGGCCATTTATTCAAGAAATTGATCATATTTCCATTGGAGGATACAAAATTTCAATTGAAGTGCCCGATTCAATTCTTAAAATGAAAATAGAAGACAAATCTCTACTTATAGCAGTAGATGCAAAATTTACGCTATTGCAAGAGGAAGGGATGAAAGAAATAGGTGGGTTAAATTTTATAACTCAAAAACCTATGGATGTTATTGAGGCAATCAAAGAAAAGCTTTGAGATAATTTTAATGATAATCCATAGGCATTATCAGAAAAACGCAAAGTAAGAGCATCTTTAAAATTGAAAAATCCAAATACTATCATTAGAAGCCAAGGTATTAAATATATCTCACAAATGATAGAAGAATTAGGAAAGCAAATACCAGAATTAGAAAGATTGAATCTAATTTGTCCAAGTGAAAGTGAGCATAAAAGTGTTGCTTTTATGTTTATGAACCATGTCGAGAAAGCCAAATGAAAGACACAAATGGTAATTGATTATAAAGAATTGAATAGTGTTACTAAGGACGATGGACAATCTTCCTAATCAAAAAGTTCTTAGGAACTAGATTAGGAAGAAAAAGCCAAAGGTACATTCCAAATTTGATTTAAAGTCTTGATATTGGCAGATTCAGATGCATCATGATAGCTATCACGCCCTACCTTCCGAGGCGCAACTTACCTTTTTGCACTGTTTTTCACCTAAATTTTCCCACTTTAAGGGTGGGGTGCTCGAGTCCCAATTGCGGAACTTGACTAGTTTTTACAAAAAAATGGACAAAATATCCCCTAAATTATTAGAGTTTAACCTGGATAAACATTTATCAAATAAAATTTAATACAATAATTTCAAAGATAATCATCCACATAAACACAACCCAAGATTTGCGTTGAGTCATGATGGCAATATACTCACTAAACTGCATGCAATTCATCTACAAAATTAATATGAAATGTCATTCCATCTATTATACATCAATTGAAATCTAATAAATACAATCACCTAATTATAAATACATATTGAAATTTATATTTACAATTCATAATATCACAATGAATGAGTCTTCAATCTTGGTCACCAGTTCCAACCCATAGTTGAAATTCTTTGCTTGGCCTGTCAACTAAAAATATAAGAAAGAAGGAGCGAGTCTAGGCAACTCAATAAGTAGACAAATGTCATAAACAATAGTAAATCCACAATTAGCATGTTTCATATCCAATAATCGATATTCATCATTATAATTAACCAAAATGAATATATACTCATCAGTAAATACCACATAAAGAAATCCATGTTATTCCACATAGACCAAATCTTCAAATCTAACATACAACAAAGGGATCTTCTTTATCCCTCATATTAAGCATTCACACAAAACCAAACATTAATTTTTAATCAAACATGGGATATCCACTATCCACAACCAAAAAATACATGCCTAAATTCATACAAATGGGCTAATCCTCATGCATTTAACAAACATGCCCGGATTTCAAACAAATGGGATATCTATTATCCCTATCCATCCAATTGAAATAAATGCCTACTTACCTCAAGTTCTTAGCTCTCAACCATTCCTCCAACTCTACACCTTTTCATCCTTCTCAGATCATCCATGCAATTCGAAGATGGTCTTCTCCCATGAACAAGAATCTAAGCTCAAAGCTCCCATTAGTTTACTTCACTTGCAAGAATTAGAATGTTCTTTCATTTCCACCATTCAAATACCAAAAATCCATTTCCCTTAACATGCTTGGATGATAATCTCTCAAAATCCACTTGTTTACAAGTCCAAATGACAAGAACTTGGATCAAACGGGGCTAGGTTAATGAAGTTTGGGACATGGGAGAAGAGACGAGATGGATAGAAATGAAAATGGAACTGGCCAAGTCTTTAAAAAGTCAGATTTTTCGGTGTTTTGACGCACCAGCAAACCCTTGCCACGATAGAGAAAAGCCTTACCGATACAAGGTTTTGCTGGATGGCCAAAATGTGTAATTTTTTGTAGCCTTGCCATGATAAAAAATAACTTTACCATGATAAAAAATTACCTTGCTGCGGCAAGTCTTGTCCTTGCAAGGTCTTGTTGCATGCTAAAAAATATATTTTCTGGAGGCTTGCCATTGTAAGCTCTTTCTATCTGACATAGTAATAGTATTTTGAGCATAAATTTTTCATAAAATATCAAAATGACCTGATTTATGATGCATTGGAAAGATAACTTTAAGATAAATAACTTTTGTGTCAACAAAATTTTTCAAATCATCCCAAAATATGTTAAAAAGTTCAATAAAGTTGACCCATCTGATTCATCTTATTATTTTTCTGTCATTTGAAATAACTTTGGCATATTAGTCATAAATTCTTCATATGATATCACAATTAAGTGATTTTTATTATATTAGATAGATCATTTCATGATCTATAAGTTTCATGTTAAACAAAATTTCAAAATAGTCCATTATCCATGTCAAAAATCAATTACAATGACCCTTTTTTCAAATTTAGCATTTTCACTTATGAAAGATCACCATAGCCCCCTTTTTACATAAAACATTTCAAATCTCCCAATAATCACTTCCCACACATCAAAAATATGAAATAAATTATGTTTATACCATTCACTACCTCATGCGAGGTAAATTATCACAAATCACCTATTTAATTATTTTTAACCGAATTCTCTCTGAATTTTCTGCTATAAATGACTCCACATTCCAATTTCATTCCAAATTACACCCAAATCTCAAACTAAGATTCCCCACACATCACAATACATATGATAATCATATTAGGTCATTCATATAGATCATATTCATGCCTTTGCTCAATTTCACTATTTTAGTTCTTTTCTTCTTATTATTTTTATATATCCCAAAATACTGAAATTTATAGAATCCATGGTCCAAACTCTACCCATATCCATATGAGAAAATTTCAATTAGCTAAAAAATCATGTAGGGCTATTCATTCATTGAAATTTTTATGATTTTATAAAAATCACTTATTGGGTTCTTTTTACCTGAATATTTAACTTAACAGTTCAAAATTCCAAAATTCTCTCAAAATATCAATTCAATATCTTCTATACATCACATTATACATAGTAATCATGCTACATTAGTCATTTAAGTCATATACATGACTTTACTTAAAATCACTAGTTGGGTCAATTTCGCTTAAAACTACTAATGACATCATTCTCTTTGTTCAATTCAGTTTTCCATAACAAATTTCTTTATAAAACACCATGTGTCACCTCAATTCCTTATTTCACTGAAATGTGACAAATTTGCCCCAAATTTAAACACCACAGGTGTTACCGACTACCCTGCTTATAAAAAGTTTCATCCTCAAAACTTCAAGTACTATTTGATTCTTGTTATTTCCTTAAGTTTGCTAATCAATATGCACAAACGTATCCTGATAACATTCATATTCCATTGCCCATAACTCACATCAGCTTTTCATTAAAACTTTCATCATATGGGATTCACAATGACAATGCTACTATAATATTCACGTATGATCATTTATAACACCCATTTACATATCCATGGGTAACCATATTTATAGAATCCATTAAATGACACTCAATGTTCAAAATTCACAATTCATTAT
>JAYJMB010001886.1:0-60051 GCA_036873735.1 Pouteria campechiana
TACCCCAAACCTCATCCTCATGTTTATATTAATAATCCATTCAATTTCATAACTTTTTTATAATAATTTTCTCAAAAATTTAATTATATAATTTATCGACCCGGCAAAAATTACCAAAACTTTACAATAGCAAAAAAATTATATTTTTGAAATTTTTCAGGGCGTTACATTAGATTGCTACCTATTTTAGGTGTGCTTATATAGCTATTGAATGTGATGATTTAATTGTATATTACACATGTTATAGCTGTCCAAATTGTAATAGAAATTAATTTTAAAATCTAATGTAAAATCATCATGTAGTGAAGAATAAGGTGTTTAATGGTTAAGATTTAAAGTTATTTAGTTAATATATTTTATGATCCAATATTGGGCTTAAGTTGATTGTATCATGATGCAAGACTCATCCCATGGCTCAAATTGAGGAAATAGGGTAGACATATGAGTGTGTGGAAGAAAATAAGAAAATGAATTAGTTGGAAAAATTCACCCATTTAGTGAACAGTGTGTGAGAACTCTAATTGCTCTCTTATAAAACTCATGCCTCCTTCTCCCCTCCTCAATGTGAATAGCCTCTTTCTCCCTTCTTTTCAATGCAAACAACTTTTTTCCTTCCTCCATCTCAACACCAATTAGAAACTATACCCATTATTTAATAATTTCTCCTTCATATAGTCCAAGTGGGTAGCAAGGTATCCATCAAACAATCAATGTATAAAGTGGGCAGCTATATGTTTGGTTTTCCAACGTTAAAGGTGAGTTTAAATCTAATTTTTTTGATTTAATTTTAGCATGGGAAATCATGATTTACAAGAGTTTTATGATGTTGGGGGGGGGATAATTGAGTTATTTTGGGTGTAAGTTTCATGTAAAATTGAAGGGGATTAATATTTTAATAAACAACCCTAATTATTTTCATGAAATATTTTAAAAGTAGGTCTGTTTACCTAGTTGAAGATGTGGTATGTGTTGTATATAATAAGATAAATGTAGATTTATATTGACATCAAAGATTAAATTGAAAATCATGAATTTAAGGGATGTTTACTTTATGGAGATCATGTGGAACATGTTATGATGATTAATGTATTTAATAATGAAGAAGAATCATATGAAAACTTGACTAGGATGAATCATATATGAGAATTTATCAATGGGGAGTCAATTATGCAAAAGTTAGGGGTTTTTTGCAAATCCATGAAATTACCAAACTATAAATTGAGAAACATGAGAAATTTAATGATTATTATCTTGAAAGATGATGTATAAAGTGTAGAAATATTGAATTGGTAAATAGGAATGGAAAACCCTAAAATTGAACTTGGGTAAAGTGATGACAATGAAAAGGATATTAAATTGCATAATGTTAGTATGTAAACCATTGATTATGTTATGATGAATGTAGGAGTTGAGACTGGATTGAAAGAGTGGACTATTTCGAGTCCTTGGCATAGAGGGAAGAAATCTGGATTTATGAAGAATTGAGGTAAGTAGGTTTCTTACCAAATTATGTGTGATTGAGTACAATAGCATGTTGGCATATGGGCATCGTGATTTATCGTGTTTGTTAATGATTTAAGATGTGTTTATGGAATGTTCTTTGTACTTGAATTTACTATATGCATTTGATGTTTTGAATAGATTGTTACCTATCTTGTTGAGGTTACTTTTGTTCATGTAATGTGATATATGTGAGCATGATATGGTAGTAAAGTTCATGTGGATGTATGTATGACATACATGATGGGCCTGTGTTGCTATGGTGTTGCCTGTGTGGTATATGATGTTGCTTGTTTGGCATATGGTGTTGCTTGTGTAGCGTATGGTGTTACCTGTGTGGCTATGGTGTTGCCTATGTAGCTATGGTGTTGCTTGTGTGGCATATGGTGTTGCCTGTGTGGCGTATGGTATTGCCTGTGTGGCTATGGTGCTGCCTGTGTAGAAATGGTGTTGCCTGTGTGTGTTATAGTGTTGCCTGTATGGCTATGGTGTTGCTCATGTGGCGTATAGATGGTCTATGTGACCAATAGATTGCCTGTGTAGCATATAAGGTGTGTAGTAAGTGTTGGCCTTTATGGCACCGGGTACATTATAGTTGTATATTTAATTGCTTATGAGTATACTTGGATTGAGTGAAATATGATTGCACTAGCATGTGTTGGTTGTGCAACTTTATACATGATTTATAAGGTTTTGCCGTTTTACTCTACTTATTTATGAATTTATTATTAGTGGATGATGTATAAGGAGAGGTTTAAATTCTCAGTATTCATTAATTATGATTCTTAGTTATTTTCAAGCCAAAAGACTACTAGTTGGTCCATGTATCTATGAATGTATGAGGATTTGTGGATGTGTATGGTGTATATGGATGATTGAATGTATGTACAGGTTTGGAAACCCTCATATTTTAGGGGAGACTCTATTGGATTTCCAATAGGATCTTTTTTGAAATATAAGTAAGTAGCCCCCTCAATTTAGTGATGTTACAGAGTAGCATCAGAGCGGGTTAGTCTTGTTAAGGCATGATAATAACTAGGAGACCGAAAAGATAGAAATGTTGTGACAAGTGGAAACGAGAGAGAGAAATCATTGATAGTGGGGCAAGTAAGTGCTAGTATAGGGAATGGAATTTGAGACCCTAGGTAGTTCCACTATTAAGTCATGCTAATGAATTGCATAAGTTCTAATTAGTTTATTTTTGTGCAATGATATATTATTCGTTAGTGCAAAATGGCACCAAGGAAGTGTGTTGATAAGGGAAAAGCCGATGGAGGAGGAGCCTATAAGAAAAGTGATCAGGTCATAGACCACAGGTGTGGTGATCAGAGAAGTACAAGAAAAGACTCCTAGGAGGGAAGTACTAAGAGAAGCGCAGAGAGATTAGGTTAATACACCTCAACTGGCTGAGGAGAGAGAACGTAATGAGGCTTCCAGCGAAAGGGAGAATGATTAAGAGAATGTGGAAACTCCAGAGGTTGAAAAAGGGCTAACAATTGTAGGAAGTAGTAGATCGGATGTGCCAAGGTCTAGAGGAGGGACGGTTCCACAAGTGGGGGTAACAGAGTTTGGAGCCATGATGAAAATGATGTTGGGGATGGCTCAAACATTATAAGAGCTTCTCTAGGCATAAAGGAGGTCGACTGGAGAATCCACACCGCAGGCTAGACATAACGAACTAGAATTGGCCAAAAGGCAGAATAGCTTGAGGAACTATGCAGTAGACTTTGGACAGATGATACAAGAGCAGCCTGGACCAGAGCTAAATATGAAGATGTTTCACAACATGAGACCTTCAATCTTTCAGGGAGAGAACGATCTCAACGTGGTGGATGAGTGGATCATTGGAATGGAGAAGGTTTTCGCCAACATGAGGTGTCCTAAAGGACACAAAATATCATATGCAGTCTATAAATTGGAAGGAGATGCTGAATGATGGTGGAACATAAGGAAGCATACAATACCTGAAGATGGAATAAATATGACATGGGCGGGTTTCAGGGAGAGGTTCCTCCATCGATATGTACCAATTAGCGAGAGGATTAGGAGGGCAACATAATTTATGTCCTTATATTGGGGAAAGAGGATAGTTGAAGACTATGATGAACAATTCAGATCTCTAGTTAGATTCAAGCTTTGTGCACAGACGGACTCCTAGGAAACAGCCAGAAAGTTCCAGGAGGGCCTGAGAATGACTATTAGGTGGGATGTGGCTCCCTTTATGTTGACAAAATATGAGGATATCTTGGAGAGAGCCAGAGTGGTGGAAAGGGAGGCAGAGGAACATAATAAGATTAGGGATAAGAAGCGGGGAATTAAAGACCATGGCCAAGAACGTAGGCAGAAGCCCAGAATGAACCAAACTTATGATGGACCCCCAAAGAAGGTGTGCTCAATTGTAAGCAACCTAGCCACCTTACTGCACAGTATACATCTGAGAGACAGATGTAAGGAGAACAGAGGGGTAGACTTGCTCTAAGGCAAAATAGCGAGACAGAGCAAGGACCAAGGCTAGAGAGCCTGGGCACATTAGGCCGAATTGTCCATACTTACAGCAGGGAGATCAAAGGATGGCACAACAGCCCATGCATGGAGGAGCTTAGATGAGAGTCAAAGGTTGAGGCTATCCAAATGAGTAGTAGAGATAGAATCAAGAGCCAGGGCATCACTATGATTGACAAAGGCAGAACCAAGTAGTAGCATGACCATATGATGGGCAGAGACCTCTGGTAGCGGCAATTGTTAAGGCAGCCAATGTTCAGGAGGCTCAGACATTAGAGGAGGTGGTGATAGGTAACCTCTATGTTAATAATCATATGGTTTATGTATTATTTGATCCTGGTGCATCTCTGTCTTTTGTTTCTATTGTATTTGTGAATAGAACTGGATTGTCAAAATATCCCATGGTTCATGATGTGAGAGTGTCAACACCGTTGAAAATAATCAATGTACCATGTAAGATATGCTATGAGATCGCCATAGTGATAGAGAGCAGATAGTTTGTGGCAAATTTGATTATGTTAGACATGGAAGGATTCGATATTATCTTGGGTATTGATTGGTTGTTAAAGTATGAGGCTAAAATAGACTACAAGACTAAACAAGTGACTTTAAAGACTCTAAAGGAAATTGATATTTTTTTTAGGAGTTTACCTAAGGGTGAAGTGCCTAAACTCATCTCGGCAATGGGTGCAATGAGTTTAGTGCGGAAGGGGTGTGAAGCTTATCTTGTGTCTGCAATAGATGCTCATTCTGAGCATCTACTATTGGAGGATATTCCCATAGTTCATGATTTTCCAAATATATTTCTAGAAGAGTTACCAGGGTTACCCCAGAGAGAGAGGTGGAGTTCAATATTGATCTCCAACTTGGAGCTAGGCCGATATCGAGAGCTCCATATCTTATGGCATCAGTGGAGATGGCAGAATTGAAAGAATGGTTGCAAAAGCTGATGGATAAAGGATTTATTTACCCTAGTGGGTCACCATCAAGGGCACCGGTGTTATTCTTAAAGAAGAAGGATGGTAGTTTGAGATTGTGCATCGACTACAAAGAGCTGAATAAGGTTACTATTAAGAATAAATACCCATTGCCTCAGATTGATGATCTATTGGATCAATTGCAAGGAGCAAAGATGTTTTCAAAGATTGATTTGTAGTCAGGGTATATCAGATGAGGGTAGAGGCTATGGATGTATCTAGGACAATATTCAGAACTAAATATGGACACTATGAGTTCTTGGTGATGCCATTTGGGTTGACTCTATCTTGATCAGTTTGTGGTGGTTTTCATTGATAACATTCTAATATACTCTAAGAATAAGGAGGAGAATGAGTAGCATTTGAGGATGGTATTGGAGAAGCTTAGGGAGGAAAAGTTGTATGCTAAATTAAAGAAATGTGATTTCTAGATGAACAGTGTTGCCTTTTTAGGACATGTAGTATCAACAAATGGTATTTTTGTGGATCCTCACAAGATGGAGGCAGTAGTGAATTGGCCGAGGCCGACTAATGTGACAGAGGTGAGGAGCATTTTGGAATTAGCTGCTTATTGCAGAAGATTTGTGGAAGGATTTTCCACTATTATAGTGCTTATCACCAGAATGACCCGTAGGGGGAGTCGATTTGATTGAATAGACAAGTGTGAGGGAGCGTTTCAAGAATTGAAGCGGCGTTACATGGAAGCGCTAGTGTTAACAATGCCATCAGGCTGAGGTGGATTTATGGTGTACAGTGATGCCTCTAAGACTGGACTAGGATGTGTATTGATGCAAAATGATAACGTAATAGCATATGCTTCTAGGCAATTGAGGCCGCATGAGCAGAACTATCTGACTCATGATCTGGAGTTAGTGGCAATGATTTTTGCATTGAAGATTTGGAGGCATTACTAGTATGGCGAGAAATGTGACATTTATACTGATCATAAGAGTTTGAAGTACATTTTTATACAAAAAGAGCTGAATATGAGGCAGAGGCGATGGTTAGAATTACAAAAAGATTATGATATGGAGATTCATTATAATCTGAGGAAAGCCAATGTGGTGGCTGATGCATTAAGTAGGAAGTCAGGTAGTAGTATGGCATGTATGATTGATTACATAGAAGGTAGAACTGTTTGAAGAATTGAGAAAATTGGAGCTTCGTGTGTGGATGAAAGGGTTGGTGGCATAGATGTGTTAGTTGACTATTTAGCCTACCTTAACAGATGAGATTAAGAAGGCTCAGGAAGAGACAGCAGATGAGGAATGGAGAGTTACCTGACTTTTTGGTGGGCTTGGATATTATTCTGAGGTACAAGAATCAGTTGGCGATTCCAAGGGATGCAGCTATAGTGCATAAGATATTAGAGGAGGCTCAATATTTGCCTTACACTATCTACCCGAGGAGCATGAAGATGAATAACAACTTGAAAACACACTATTGGTGGATTAGTGGGAAGAGTGATGTAGCTCAATGTGTAGATAAATGTATGACCTACCAGAAGGTGAAAGCAGAACATCAAAGGCTAGGAGGATTGTTATAGCATATAGAGATACCTGAGTGAAAGTGGAAAAATATAACTATGGACTTTATGATGGGACTACCATGAACTACAGTAGGTTATAACAACATATGGGTGATAGTAGACAGACTAACTAAAGTAGCTTACTTTGTGCCTGTGAAGACTATTTATACAGTTGAGAAGTATGCCTAGATCTATCATAAGGAGATTGTAAGGTTGCATGGAGTGCGTAAGTCTATTATTACTGATCATGGATCAGTGTTTACTTCCAAGTTTTGGAAGGCTTTGCACAAGGCTATGGGAACTCGATTGGATTTTAGCACCACTTATCATCCGTAGACAAATGGACAAACAGAGTGGGTGAATAGGCAGTTGGAGGACATGTTGAGAGTTTGTGTACTAGATTGGGGCAGATCATGGATAGAATACTTGCCTTTAGCAGACTTTGCTTACAATAATAGTTATCACTCAAGAATTCAGATGGCGCGCTGTATGGATGGAAATGTAGATCGCCTTTACATTGGGATGAGGTTAGTGAGAAACCATTGATTATTTTATGATGAATGTAGGACTTGAAACTTGATTGAAAGAGTAGACTATTTTGGGTCCTAGGCATAGAAGGAACAAATCTGGATTTGTGAAGAATTGAGGTAAGTAGGTTTCTTACCAAATTATGTGTGATTGAGTACATTAGCATGTTGCCATACAGGCATCATGATTTATCATATTTTTTAATGATTTGAGATGTGTTTATGGAATGTGCTTTGTACCTGAATTTACTACATGCATTTGATGTTTTGAATAGATTGTTACCTACCTTGTTGAGGCTACGTTTGTTCATGTAATGTGATATACGTGAGTATGATATGGTAGTAAAGTTTATGTGGATGTATGTATGACATACATGATGGGCCTGTGTGGCTATGGTGTTGCCTGTGTGGCATATGGTGTTGCCCATGTGGCATATGATGTTGCCTGTGTGGCAAATGGTGTTGCCTGTGTGGCATATGGTGTTTCCTGTGTGGCTATGGTGTTGCCCATGTAGCTATGGTATTGCCTGTGTAGGTTATGGTGTTGCCTGTATGGCTATGGTGTTGCCTGTGTGGCGTATGGATGGTCTGTGTGACCAAAAGATTGGCTGTGTAACTATGGTGTTGCCCGTGTAGGTTATGGTGTTGCCTGTGTGGCTATGGTGTTGCCTGTGTGGCGTATGAATGCTCTATGTGACCAAAAGATTGCCTGTGTAGCATATAAGGTGTGTAGTAAGTGTTGGCCTTTATGGCACTGGGTACATTACAGTTGTACATTTAATTGCTTATGAGTATGCTTGGATTGAATGAAATATGATTGCACTATCATGTGTTGGTTGTGCAACGTTATACATGATTTACAAGGTTTTGCCATTTTTCCCTACTTACTAAGTTTCCTTGGACTCACCCTTTTTCTTTTCACATGTTTTAGATGTCAGGCATGTTGGAGGAGCCCAACTAGGGGTTGGTGCCCGAAATGGGAATTAATGGCGATGGATTGACAATTCTTATTTAGTTTTTGATTATTTATTGAAAAGAGATTATAATGCGTTATGTGACTTGTTATTTATGAATTTATTATTGGTGGATGATGTATAAGGAGAAGTTTAAATTCTCAATATTCTTTAATTATTGATTCATAGTTATTTTCATGCCATAAGACTACTAGTTGGTCCATGTGACTGTGGATGTAGGAGGATATGTGGATGTGTATGGTGTATATGGATGATTGAATGTATGTACAGGTTTGGAAACCCCCATATTCCCAGGGAGACTCTGCCAGATTTCCAACAGGTTCATTCTCTAAATATGTGTAAGTGGCCCCCTTAATTTAGGGGTGTTACATAAATTCATTGTTAGATAAGTTTTGAAAGGTACATCACTCAGTGTTTCATCATTATAAAAAAGAGGGAGAATGTTGAACATATACTATTATATAGCTTGATTTTGATGATGAACATTCTTGACCACTCATGTTTTGATGATGAGCAAAGACATGAGTGAAACATTAAGTTACTAACAATTTATTCTCAAGTATTTTATAGAAATATTTTTCCAAACTAATCTTGAGAATAAACTTCATGATGCTTAATGGAAGAAACCAAGTAAATGCTTAAGAAAACTAAGTATATAAATTACAGATATACTTAAAATAAGAAAATAAAAAATTCATAGTTATTAAGAAAACTTTAGAGTAAACTTTGGAGTTATTCAAGAACTTCAAAGAGAAAAGGATAACCCTTCAGAGCCAATGAAACATTTCGGAGACAAAGGGATATCCCTTCGGAGTTACGAAGTCACAAGCTTTGGAGTAAGCAAAAGCATTTTGGAGCCACTAGAGCACTTCGGAGATAGAGGAAAATATGTTCAGACTTAATAATTTACTTCGAAGCCACGAGCTCACGATCTTCGGAGTCAGTCGAAGCACTTTGGAGTCACAAGCTCATAATCTTCGAAATTAGTTGAAGCACTTCAAAGTCACAAGCTCACAACCTTCAGAGTTAGTTGAAGCATTTTGGAAGTAATGAGATAATGACCTTTGGAGTCAATAAAGTCCCTCTGAAACACAAATTTGATAACCTTAGAGCTAGTAACATTGCTTTGGAGTCAAGACAAAGTGCTTCAAAGACAACATCAAGAGCCTTCAATGTTAACAAGATATTCTCCAGGGAATACCACTTTTCGGAGTCAAAAAACACATACTTCGGAGCTAAGTAAAGCATCTCAGAGATAGAAAAATATTTCAAAGTTAGGATTTAATTCCTTCAGAGTCACAGATTAAATACTTTAGAGACAAATTGGAACTGCAGAGTTAGCCATCATTGCATCCAATGCGAGTCACTTCTATCGCGCCACTTTGGAGCTTCCGAAACATATCTTTAGAGCATCCAAAGAGATGGTGATGTGTAAAGTGTGCGAAGAAACTACCCACCACTTAAATCTTGAAGGATCTGATGCAAAATCATAAACTCTGAAACCATGCTGAAAAGTACAACAATCATAAATTTGAATGCTTCTCTAAATTAAATGTTTTGCACCTACCACAACAGAGAAAGTCAAAGGTTTCAATATAGAAGAATTTAAGTAGGAATGATGAAATCAAGGAGATCATTCTGAGAAACAAAAGAGAGCATTTACTAAGTCTTTAAGGCTTTATTTCTAGGATTTCAACTTCATTGCAGTTCATTCAAAGAAGCATTCAAAGTCATTCATTCAACTACTTCTAGAGATTGAATGTTACTGCTTTATTATTATATTAACTATGTTTATTGCTTTTGAACTTCATACGAAATTGGCCTGCTAGAGGCATCAATATTTGTACACATTTATTTTTTGCATATTTTTGCAAGTCAAGGACTTGCTTCTATGTAATGAAAGCAAGAATGATACTTGCTTTATATTTGCATAAGTTAGTTGGTGAGCTTGGAAACCAACAAGTGTATTTGTTTGATTAGGAGGTTTTTGAGCAAAGAACATGTTAGTGAAACATGCATTTAGTAGAAAAGGCTAACTCAGAGAAGTGGAGTAGGAACTCAAGTGAATGGCCGAACCATTATAAAATATCAATCTAAGTGCATTGTGTTATCAGTCTCTTCTTTATCCTTGCACTTTAATCATTATGGAGCTAAAAATTTCAAAGACTTCACTCACCCCCCCCCCCCACCACCCCCCACTTGAGGTCACCATCTGAATGGGACCAATATGTCTTTCTGCAATGGGGCTGTGATTGTTAACCATTTGTTCTCTTTGACCAATTTCCTCCATGTCTTCCACTTCTTAGGAGGATGCTCTTCCTTCTTCCTCTTCTTCAGTCTCATTGCCTTCTTCCATCTTTCTCTCATTCTCTTTCTTCATTTCTGCTACATAACCAAAAAATTTGATTCCCATTCTTTTCAATAGGGTTGCTCCTACCCATTCTTTCTTAAGTGAAGGCATTTCCAGATAGGACTCTGCACTTACAAAAATTTTAAAATGTTCAAATATCTTCATTAACCACACACCATATGGCACTACATGGTCAGTCCTTTGTGGCATATAACCAAAAGTAGTAAACATTAAGTTTGAAAGGCTAACTCTTTGATAAGTGTAAATTTTCCATGATATTAGCCTCATTTGTTATCACCTACTTAGTTCCTCCAAGCTTAAACATAAACATATTCTCCAAGACCATCCTAAGCATTTTGAGCTCAATGGTCACGTCCATTGTCCTCATATAGGAAGGAACAGATGTGTATAAAGTGTCGGTGGTTAAATTGTTGAATATTTCTTCTTTCTTAAGCTCATCTTCGTCTTCTTCTGCTAGCACTCCTATAATCTCTCCTAAGTGCTCTTCAAGAGATAGGTAATGTGTTCCAAAGCTCATTTCTACACCTTTCACCATTGATTTGTATGAGCTGGGTTTCCAATTGAAATAAAATATAAGAACCAACTCTTTATATATAGGTGCCGCTCTCTGTAATAGGTGCCTCATAGTTTATTAGGTCAGACCACCCTTGATAATTTAACATAGCCTACATGTTAGATTTGCATTTATCAAGGAAGCTCAAATCAATCTTTCTTTGTATATGGATTAGTCTACCCAACATTCAAGTGTAAAACTTGAATTTCTTATCCTCACTGCCAAAATATACATAGGTAGATCTATTGGTTTTAATTTGGCAATGGGAACGTTTCTTCTATCAAACCTTGCTGGTAGTGATTTTAAATCAAACATTTTTGCCCCTTATTCATTCCTTCCATCATTTTCTTCTTCAACAACATTAACATTTGGATAGGGAGAGGGATTTCCTTCACTAGCTGTAATTTGTAGCCTTTCTAGAGCTTATAGAGGATGTAGGTTAAGAAGAGGATGAACCTCATTGAGTTCTAGGTCTCTTAACCCCTCTTTGGGTTTTAGAAACTATGGTTTTGGGTGCCATTGGGATGTACAAACTTGATAGAAATGAAAGAAACTTAGAGAAATGGTTTCTATGGATGATGGGAATTCACAGGCACAAGCTATTTCAGGTCGTAGGAGGCTAGGAAGTGGGAGGCAGATAGGAATGAACTCTAATCAACTTGATAAGTGAATATTATTCAATTATATCACTCCTTTTCAAGCTAACTCTTGGTTTGTTCTTGAGTTATTTTTAATTGATCTGATGTGTTTATGTTTGTGTTTGTTTGCAAGCACACAATTTCAAAAAGGTTGGAGAAAGTACACAAAATGCAATGAAGTAGAAAAATTGCAAAAGAATAATGGACAAAAAGTCTATGCCACATCACAAGAAGACTGTGCCACAACATAAAATCAAAGCTAGAAGTAAGATGCAGACAACAAGTCTATCCCACGGCATAGGAAGACTGTGCCACGACACTGACTCAAAGTTGAACATAGGAAATTTTGTGCCGTGGCACAACATCAGAGCATGTAAAATTAGTAAGTATGTGCCACAGCATAGAAATACTTTGCCACAGCACAGGTCCAAGGCAAAAGGGAAAATGGCAAAACAAAAAGTCTATGCTAGGCAAAGTCGAGACACAATTCTGGATTTTCTAAAATGGCTTGGACACGACTCTGGATTTTCTACAATTGCTTGGAAATGATGTAAAAAGACAAATATTCAAGGAAGGAAGTATAAAAACAAAGAGAAGTCACCCTAGAAGAGATCTTGGAGTGTAGAGGGTACGTTTTTGGAGATTCTTAGGGAGGCTTTTGAGAGGAAGAAGCTTCAAGTTGCAAATCAAGCCATGCATCGTCGGGAAGAGTTTGCTACAATTTCAATCCTTGTTCCTTTAGTGTTTTCCATCCTATTCATCATTTGCAACTTGGATTAAAGTTGGAATCCGAACTTTGATAATGTTATATGAATGTTTTATGGATTCTTATTTCATTATGAGTAGCTAAACTCCTCCTTGTAGACAAGAGATGGATCTTGTGCTGACATTATGGTGTGATTAATGAGTTATGTGATTGAGAGTTCTTGTTGGTTTATTTGTGATACATTGCTTTTAATGCTTTCAATTTATTGCTCATTTATTGAAAGAATAAATATTTGAGATTTAAAACTCTAGAGAGGCAATCATGAATACAATCTAGGCATCATAACATAGGATTCTAGATGACTTAGAGAGCTTCTAGGTTTTATGAAATCATTTAAAAGAATCACAAGGTGTAATGCATTCTTTACCTTCCAATTTTTATAGGGATATCAAAATTGGGTTGTAGAGAGTAGAGACTTATCTTAGCACTAGGGAGAGGGAGTTGAGTGAATTAGCATTCTTGATTTATAAACTAATAGAACGATTAATATATAATGAGTTAAGAGCACCATGATAAAGCACAAGTGAAGTTGATCCTCTAGAGGTTCTTTACATTAAATTCTTCCATTCGAAAGCTTATCTATTTCTAATTTTTAGTTAAATTCATATCACTTGATCTTCCAAATAAAATCAGGATTACACACTGCAATAGATAGAGATTAATTGGAATATAAAATCCCTATGAACACGATACTTTCTTACTACTATACTATAAAACTTGGCGTTGTGCACTTGCGTTATAGTTTGCAGAGAACAAGTTTTTGGCACCACTGCCAAGTATTAGTGTAGTTTAATTTGTTACTAATATTGCTACAAGATAGTTCGAATTTTAGTTTGGATTTCTATTCTTTCATTCTATTTTGAATTTTTTGCTCTCTTATCTTTATTTAATTCAATTTCCTTTTGGTTTCTTGATAGTGCATGCAAGATCTAAGAGAACTTGATTTGACTCCTTTTGATCCAGAGATCGAAAGAACACTTTGAGAAATCAAAAGAGCAAAGAGAGTCAAATCAAGCACAATGGCAGAACCAAATCATCCCAGAGCAATCAAGGACTACTTCAAATCAATGGTAAATGATAACTATTCTGGCATAGCTCATCCAATGATCAATGTGAACAACTTTGAGTTAAAATTGGCTTTGAATAACATGGTGCAGCAAAATCAGTTTGGAGGTTCATGAAGTGAAGATCCAAATATTCACTTGGAAATGTTCAGCGAAATAAGTGATAATGTGAAAATGAATGGTGTTTCAAACAAAGCCAGTAGACTGAGATCGTTCCTATTTTTGTTCAGGGATAAAGCAAGAGGTTGGTTGCAGAGCTTATAACTAGGAAGCATCACCACATGGGATGATGGAGGAAAAGTTCCTAGCAAAATTCTTCCCACTTGCGAAGACTTCTCAAATATGAAGTGAGATAGGGTAATTCAATCAGATGACTTCGAACCGCTTTACGAATGCTGGGAGAGGTTCAAGGACTTGATTAGAAGGTGTCCTCAGCACGGTTTTCCTGACTGGCTTCAAATTCAATTATTCTACAATAGTTTGAATGGTCAAACTAGGATGATTGTAGATGCTACTTTGGGAGGTTCACTCATGGAAAAGGCCACGAAAGATGCTTATGCATTGCTTGAAAATATGGCATCTAATACTTTTCAATAGCCAAATAAACGGAATATGGTGAAGTAGGTAGCAAGTTATTTTGTAGTGGACCCAATCTTAGCCCTTGCCATACAAATGTCTTCCTTAACATATCAATTAGCAATAGCTAATTCCGCATCAAAGGGAGTGTTTACTGGAGGAGAGTCATCTCCTTCTTTTCTACCAATTGAAGCATACATGGTTGCAAATCCAACTAGAGACGAAGTCTAATTTGTCAACAATAAGGGTTACAATAATTTTTGGGGGAACAACATGCAGAACCCATATTATCATGAAAATTAAAGAAATTAGGACAATCTCCCTTATGGCAATCCAAGGAATAACTTAAACCATCCTCCCAGATTTCAGCCTCAACATCAATCATAGCCAACTGAAAAGAAGCCATCTTTGGAAGATCTGATGGGCACATTTGTTAAGTGAGAGTTGAGCTAGATTTTCCAGAAATGAAGCAAGACTTCATAACATAGAGACAACTATGGGAAATATCAATGCTTCTATCAAGTGTTTGGAGACTCAGATTGGACAACTAGCAAGTTCTTTTGTCAATGCAAACAAGGGCAACTTTTCAAGTAATGCAGAAAAGAACCTATGGGAGTACTACAATGCTATGACTCTAAGACGTAGGAAAGAGTTAGAATCCCCAAAGAAGAATGAAGAGACACAACCACCTTCAGAAGTGGAAAAGCAAGATGCAGCATAAGGAGAGAATGAAGGGCAGATAAAGAAGGAAAATCTATAAAAAGAATATTACAAACCAAGGAGAATCACATTTTATGATAATCTTCCAATCCTGAAACCCCAACTTCCTTTTTCTTAAAGATTTTCAAAGAAGAAAATTGATAAGCAGTTTAGCGAATTTCTTGAAATCTTTAAGAAATTTCACATTAACATTCCTTTTGTAGAGGCTTTGGAGCAGATGCCCACTTATGCTAAGTTAATGAAAGAAGTCATGTCAAAAAATAGGAAGCTTGAAGGGTTCAAGACAGTGAACCTAATTGAGGAATGCAGCACTATATTGCAGAGAAAGCTTCCACAAAAACTGAAGGATCCAAGAAGTTTCATTATCCCTTGTGCCATAGGAAATTTTTCATTTTAAAAGGCATTATGTGATTTAGGTGCATCTATTAGCCTAATGCCTTTATCAATTTTAGGAAACTTGGACTAGGAGTAGTAAAATAAGCCACCATCACATTGCAATTAGTAGATAGATCTTTGATCTACCCTTGGGGAATCATAGAAGATATATTAGTGAAGGTGGATAAATTCATCTTTCCAGTTGATTTCATGATGCTAGACATGGAAGAAGACCATGAAGTACCCCTCATTCTTGGAAGACTATTCTTGGCAATTGGAAGAGCATTAATTAACATTTAGCAAGGTGAGTTAACTTTGAGGATCAATGAAAAAGAGGTAAAGTTTAATATTTACCGCGCTATGAATTTCCCAGTTTAGAAGAATTCTTGTAATAAGATTGAGGTGTTGAATGATTGTGTAACTTCCAATTTTTTGATAAATTTATTTAAGATCCACTTGAAAATTGTATTGAAAATAATGTTGGTCAAGATATGACAGGTCGTAAGGAAGTCATGGAGCATGTTTTGGCATTAGAAGCATTGTTGGAAGAGAAAATCAACAATTAAGTGGAAGTTTTTCATGAAGAACCGCTTGTGAAAGAAGTAAAAGCTGCATTGGAACTAAAGCAACTACCAAATCACCTCAGGTATGCATTTCTATGCAACGATTCAATCTTCCTAGCAATCATTTCTTCTTCTTTGATAGGTTTGGAAGAAGAGAAGCTACTTTGGGTGTTGAGGGATCACAAATCAGCCATTGCATGGTAATTAAGGATATCAAGGGAATAAGTCCAGCTATCTGCATGCATAAGATTCTAATGGAAGATTCTTACAAACCCTCAAAGAGCATTAGAGATGACTCAACCCTATAATGAAGGAGGTAGTACGTGTTAAGATGTTAAAACTACCCAAAGTAGGTATTATCTATGCAATTTTCGATAGTGAGTGTGTGAGTCCTGTGCAATGTGTACCAAAGAAAGGTGGAATGAAAGTGATCCGAAAAGAAAATAATAAACTAATACCTACTAGAACTATCACTGGCTAGCAAGTGTGTATTTATTATTGGAAATTAAACAAAACCACCAAAAAAGGCCATTTTCCTCTACCTTTCATTGACCAAATGCTTGACCATTTAGCCAGATATGACTATTGTTGCTTTCTTGATGGGTACTTAGGCTACAATAAGATTGTGATAGCCCCAGAAGACCAAGAGAAAACAACTTTTACATGTCCATATGGTACATTTGCATATAGGAGGATGCCCTTTGGTTTGTGCAATGTTCCTGCCACTTTCCAACGATGCATGATGGCAATTTTTCATGACATGGTGGAGAACCTTATGGAAGTATTCATGGATGATTTTTTAGTTTTTGGTTCTACCTTCGATCAATGCTTGCATAACTTGTCTCTTATTTTTTGCAGAGATGTGAGGAGATTAACCTAGTTCTTAATTGGGAAAAATGTTGCTTCATGGTTAAACAAGGCATTGAATTGGAGCACAAAATTTTAGCTCAAGAAATGGAAGTGGACCTAGCAAAAATTTCAACCATTGAACAACTCCCACCTCCAACCAATATAAAAGGAGTTTGTAGTTTTCTAAACTATGTAGGATTTTACAGAATGTTCATAAAAGAATTTTCAAAAATTTCAAAACCTTTGTGTAAACCTCTTAAGAAAGACAATCCTTTTAATTTTGATGAATTGTACTTGCAAGCATTCAATACATTGGAGGAGAAGTTGGTTTTGGCTCCAATTCTGGTGATGCCTCAATTAGACTGACTATTCAAGATACCGTGCAATGCCAATGACAATGCAATGGGAGTTGTACTTGGACAAAAGCAAGATAGAGTCATTAGAACCATCTACTGTATAAGCCGCACCTTGGATGAAGCAAAGTGAAATTACACTACAACCGAAAAGGAACTACTAGTTGTGGTGTTTGCATTGGATAAATTTTGGTCATATGTCATTGGTTCCAAAGTCATCATGCTCAATGATCATGCAGCCCTCCGACACCTATTCACAAAGAAGGATGCAAAACTAAGGTTGATTTGGTGGATTCTGCTGTTACAAGAATTTGATGTGAAAATCTAAGACAAGAAGGGAACTAAGAATGTAGTAGCCAACCATCTGTCCAGGCTGGAACAACACCTAGAAGCTAAAGAGTCTATACATCAGAAGTTCCCAGATGAGCAACTCTTTGTGTTAAGTGGAAAATGTTCGTGGTTCATAGTCTTTGTGAACTATATTGCATGTGGAACCTTGCCTCCCAACATGCCATGGCAGCAAAAGAAGAAATTCTTGCATGTCATGCCCCACCTTTTGAGGTGTGACCTTGATCATTTGCCTTCATTTTCACTACGACTTCCACAATTTTGGGTGAGGGTGCTCGAATCTCATTCTGGCACACCTCTACATTTCATTATTTTCTATATAATTTCACTAGAAAGATTCTGCCCTAAATTATTAAGATCTAATACTTGTATAGTCATCATTATAGATCTCATATACATTTATCAAATGAACTTCTAATATCAATACTCACAAATTCTAAACCTGCACAATTTCCAATCATATAAAAAATTGAAATTTCAATAATTATTACCATTTTGTCATAATTGACTCCACTAACCCTACTTACCCACAACCCAAAACCTATATTACACCATGATGGCACCATCCTTAGAGGAAACATATTAGGCTATCATAATATTATACATAATTTAGTAAGACATGCCAATACTTCACTTTTTACATCATTTACAAGTTTATACAATTATACAAATTCACATTAATACAATTTCACAATGGGATTCCAATCTCGATAATACATCATACCATCAAAAGATCTTCATTCCTTTTCATAAATCCTTTGCTTAACCTGCCAGCTAAAAATTTAAACAAAAAGGTTTGAGTCCGAGTAACTCAGTAAATAAGCACAAATAATAACTATAATTAATCCACAAATACTATTATTCAAACCAAATAATCGATTCTCTTAATAAACACATACCAAAAATATGCCATATCGCCATGAACATTTCAAAACTAGACCATTACACCAAAATATGTATAGAAGAATATCTTTTCATCAATTAACACCAAATACCAAATAGGGAACTGCAATCATTCCCACTTAATCAATCCATCTCATTTCGAATCCCAATTTTCAAATGATACAACTAACAACAGGATATTCTCTATCCCTCACTTTTAGATATTGTTACACAAGAATAATCATATACTTACAATATCAATAAACATTACATAATTCAACCCAAGGGATAATTGTTATCCCTAACATTTATGCCTTTATAAACCAATATAAACACTAGTCATTAACAAATATGGGATATCCAATCCCCAATCAAACACACAAGCCCGAATTCAAACCAATGGGATATTCATTATCCCAAACCAATCATACATTCAAACAAAACAAAGGGGTGCCTACTTACTTTGAGTAAATCATTATATACTCTTCCAGCTCCATGCATTTTCATTCATCTCAGATCACCCTATACAAAGCAATAATCCATTTATTTACAAGACAATTTCACTAATATATATCAAGCCAAACAATTACTTCTCTTATACATTTTAAATCAATGAGGTTATCAAATCTTCATTCATTTCTAATTATTTCCTGAGGCGCATAAGTCATGTAGTCTATACATTGTGTTTTCTATCAAATCAATTCATCATGCAGGTTAAAATATCATTTATCTCATGATGACTCACCATTGTAACCAAGGACATCCACATCCATCCTTATGTATGTCAATACTAAACAATTCATAATAACCTAGTAATTCAAAACCTCACAGGCATCAATTAATTTCAAATTGTCTTCTAACATAAGATTAGGGGTTTTCACTACCAAGTATACATTATGAGTCCATAGCATTTTCAACATCTAATTTACCATAATATCATGCTAATCATGCTTATAACTCAATTAAACCAAGCATAATTACATTTTCATGCAAAATCCCCATGTTCACTATTTTCAAGTTACTGTTCACAGATAGGGCTAATTCATCATCACAATTCTCCAAGCCTAAATCATGCCAAAATTATTACAATTAACAAATTAATAACTTTTCCTTGATTTCTATATAAATTTCATCTCAAAACTGCCAACATCACTAGTCATGCATGGGTAGAAACCCTAGCTTAGCATGAATCATGATTTCTCTGGCTCAAACAAGTTTCAAAATGTCATTAAGCATAACTAATTCATTAACCCCATGGTTTTAACATCAAAACCCTATTATCTTCTACAAAATCTACTATATATAAGTTGGATTCAAAACCTTAACACCAAAACCCATACGAATTCAATGAAGATAATGAATCTTACCTTGTTTTCCAAGCATGGCATTCATCTTGCCATCAATGTCAACTCCAAATCTCACCAAATCATCCATGGATCACGCTCACTAAGGTTTTCATCCATAGGGACTCGCCCAAACAGCAAAATGATTGGGTTTTGATCCGTAAATCAAGGTTTCATAAGTAAATCTAGAAGGCTTCTCGCTAAAATCACCAAAAACATGAGTTTAGATGGGTGGGTTTCACGGCTAGGGTGTTGGGGAAGAAAAAGAAATGAAACAGAATGGGTCAACCCTATTTTTATCCCTCAATCTGGCACCGCGGTGCCAGAAGATTTTGCCCACGCCCGTGCCTCCATCACAATCTGGCGTTGCATGCTAGTTTCACTAGCACCCAAAATTTTGATTTTTTAGCCACTTTTTCCTTTTTTATCAATTTTTCTCATATATTTATACCATTAAAATTTTATATAATTCCAACATTAAAAGACCTTTTTAATTCTATTTTATGCATCATAAAAATACATAAAAAATTCTCATATAAACCCAAATCATGTCCAAATACTTCATTAAATAAAGATTTTTATTCACAATTTCATAATTCGATGGAGCAACCAAAATTTTCCACAATTTCAACACATTATTACTCAACAATTAACACCTCTAGTGTTACATTGCATGATGTCAAGGCCTATCTATGAGATGAGCCATTGCTTTTTAAAATATGTGCTAATCAGATTATCTAGAGATGCATTCTAGAAGAAGAAATGCAAAGTATTTTGCAGAGCTATCATTTGTCTCCATATGGAGGCCATCACGATGCCGACAAGACAACTGCAAAAATTCTCAAGTTAGGCTTTTATTAGTCCACACTCTTCAAAGATAGGTACAGGTTTGTAACAACTTGTGATAGCTGCCAACGAATGAGCACAATTTCAAGAAGGCATGAACTACCACTGACAAATGTCCTTGAAGCGAAATTTGTTTTTTGTCTAGGGAATTAACTTTATGGGACGATTTTCAATGTCTTTTGGCTACTCATATATTCTGCTTGTAGTCAATTATGTTTCCAAGTGGGTGGAAGTAGTAGCCACAGCAACCAATGATGCAAAGGTGGTATTGAAGCTTTTTGCAAAAGAACATCTTCACAAGGTTTGGGACACCGCGAGCCATCATCAAGGATGAGGGATCACATTTCTATAATAAAATATTCAACAATCTCCTCTCCAAATATGGTGTGATACATAAAGTGTCACTCACCTATCATGCACAAGCAAATGGGAAAGCAGAGGTGTCTAACTGTGAGATTAAGATTTTGAAGAAAACTATTAGCATCAATCAGAAAGACTAGTCCAGAAAGCTTGATGATGCACTATGGGCATATAGAATAGCTTTCAAGACACCAATTGGGATGTCTCCATACAAATTAGTTTTTGGGAAGGCATGTCATCTTTCAGTTGAGCTAAACACAAAGCATTTTGGCAATGAAAAAGTTGAATCTAAATTCTGAAATTTCAGGGAAGCAGAGGCTACTCCATGTCAATGAATTAGAAGAATTCAGAAATGAAGCCTATGAGAATGCATAGATCTACAAAGACCAAATCAAGAAGTGGCTTGACAATCTCATTTTGCAAAGGGAATTTTGACCAGGCCAATAAGTTTTGCTTTTCAACTCTCGGCTCAATTTGTTCCTTGGAAAATTGAAGTCCAGGTGGTCTGGGCCATTCATTGTAGACAAGGTATTTCCTCACGGAGAAGTGGACTTGAGAACTCAAGATGGGCAAACATTCCAAGTGAATGGGCAAAGGATCAAGCATTATTTTGAGCATGTGCAGGCAAGCCAAAGTGGAGATGTCACCCACTTCAAAGAAGAGCAATAAAGAGGAGTACAGTTGAACTAAGACTATAAACCAAGCACTTCTTGAGAGGCAACCCAAGTTTCCAAATTTTCTTTCCAATAAAATTTCTTAATCAATTTTAGATTAGTTGATTTATTTCCATAAGTAATTTTCATTCCCATTTGGTAAATGTATTAGCTTAATGTCATTGATTCAGTTAATCACATTATTTGGCAGGTTAAAGCACCTCATTGGAATCCATATAGATAGACATGGAATGCTCTCTTTCATTTAAGATAAGAAATTCATGGAATAGAGGAGGATTTGGAGCACCACATTTTATCTAGCATAGTGTTGCGGCACAAAAATTCTATGCCACAACACAGATTGATTCAAAAAAGAAATGTAGAGTTCAACAACATTGTGTCGCGATACAAAAATGCTATGCCGCAGCATGCTTTCACATATTCACTTGAAAAAAAAAACAATTAGCAACATTGTGCCATGGCACTTGACCACCCTACACGTGTGCATGTGCAATCTCCACTTAAGTTCAAATACCTCATCAAACGTCCACTCTTGTGCTACTCTTGTGTCATGACATTAGGGTTCTTCCCTTTCTTCCTCCACTCTTCTTCCACCTCTCCAACCTCCAAACAAACATTTCCCAACCTCCAAAACATGGGCATCTATTCATTCCACATCCCCACATGACTTTAACTTCACCTTCCTTCCACCCACACTCACCTCGTTCATTCCCACATGGTCTTTCAAGAGTTGGAAATGAGGGAGCTTCACACCACATGAGGGATTTCTTGTTGCCTTCAAGCATCAAGTAAGTCTTTCATTTGCAAATCACTTGAGGTTTGTTTCTTCTTAGAAAGAAGTCAAGCAAAGGTTGTGAAAATGGTGATTGGTGGATATGCACATTGGGTGTTTAATGAAATGTTTGTGAGAAGTGTGGACACTTGTGGGAGATAATTTTCTTAGCCATTGCGTTGAGTGGTTGTGTTAGAAGAAATTGAGGAATAGTGCATTATGAATTGGGCAAGAGCGGGTTGTTGGTGAACAATCTTGTTAACACCCCTTAAGTGTTCGAGGAAAATCCTAAGTGCAATGGAAACTCTTGTGTATGACTGTGATTGGTATTTGTAGACCCTCTGGCATTGCTAGTTTGTGCAAAAGGCAAACCGGAGTTGGAGAATGGCGTAGTGCTATTGAAATGTGGCTTGTTGCTTGTTGATTATTAGTGAGCAAATGAGTGCATTCAAGGTGTTTGTGAAAATTCTTTAGTGAAATGAAGTTGACACTAAGTGGCTAAAATTGTTATTGGAGTGGTGTTGGGTAGCATTGGAGTACTGGGGCTTTTTTGTTTGCTTTGTGGATCATTATTGCATTGTATTACATTGCTCTTGACTCAGGTTGTGTGGTGCTGTATTGAATTTACTACACAATTAGTGAGCATATTGTCACTATGGCTCCAAAGGGATAGAAAGCCACAACTGTAGGACCATCAAAAAGGCAGTGAAATGCAAACCCAAGGCCCAAAATCAAGCCTACATTTGTAAGTCCAGAAGCTGTAGAGAGGTACAAGGCCTCCATTATGAACAAAAGATGTATCAAAGAATGAGGTATCCTTAACCCAATGCAAAGTATCCAAGGAACTATTAGCAAAAGGCATTGGGAGGAGTTTGTCAAGTAGCCGGGCGTAACTCTTGTTCCCATGGTACAGGAATTCTATGCCAATGCATAGAAACATCAAAATCTGAGGGCGTTGGTGCATGGCAAATGGGTTCCATTTGACAGTGCCACCATCAATAGAAGATATCAACTGCTAGATATACCTGAAGATGACTTCTCCACACTGCAGAATCAAGAGGCAAATTATGATGCAATCATCAAGATCCTAGCCGAACAAGGAACATAGTGGAAAACATTGGGAGGTACAATGAAGAGTTTCCCCATTAGATGCCTGCACACTATGGGAAAAGTATGGCATTACTTCATTTCTGCAAGACTAATGCCATCAAACCATGTTTTTGGAGTTTATAGAGATCAAGCACTACTAAACTTTGCCATTTAGACTGGGTTATCTATTAATGTCAGCCAAATCATTGAAACTTCAATTTTGAGAATGGTACAAGTATCAACTCCCACTAGTGGTTTTGGTCACCCTTCTCTCATTTATGATCTTTGTCGATAAGCGGGAGTGCCAACTAGTCCATCCGAGGAAATTCAGCATCCCAAACCCACCATTTCCTTGGATATGATGAGGACATCGGGTACCAGCACTGCATAATTGAGCACCTCTCAATGACCAGCACAACCACCATCTGCAGATTATGTATCAACACTATCTGATTTGCACCTTGAAGTTTGCCAAATAGCCGATGCCCTTACAAGATGGCTCGATCAGATGGCTGCTAAACATGATCAACAATATGACCATTTACTGCAATGCCACATGGCGTTGGCTTCAGAGTGTCCCACCTGGTAAGGGAATGATGAGAATACAAAATATCATATTGTATTCACTTAATACTTAATCTTTTACATTTATTTAACTCTTATATGCACTCATTATTCTTATTTTCTGATTTAGGAGACAATTGGAGTGGTTAAATACAAAAAGAAGTCAATTGAAGGATTTTGGACAATTTAAGCATCATTCATTATTTTAGTCATAGCTCTCTTATCTGACCTCCGACTAAGATGATTAAAGATGTTATGGAAACAAAAGGAAAAGTTCTACAACCATTATGTTTGGAGTTTTTAGAGATAAGGACTCTGCAAGGGAAAAAGTAGGAAGAATGCCAAAGTCAGGATGAAGTGCTGAGGAGAAGCAACAAGGAGCAGAGCATTGGAGGCAGCTAACTGGCGGCAGTGGTGCTAACCGACTCACACCCCCACCACACCAGGCAGCAAGGTGGTGCTCGACTCTATTCCTCGCTTTTCAAAACTTGCAAAAATTATTATTTTGCATATTTTTGACTCTCTATAAATAGTAGTTTCCTAAGATTTTTAAGAGTTCTTTTGTTAGGGTTTGGAAAGGACTTGTTGGCGGCTTTTGACAAAGAATTTTCTCTCTTCTTTTTTTTTCTTTGTGATTTCATGGCTCTACATGGCTAAACTTTTATTCTTGGTTTAAGGAGATAGAAGCCTTAGAATCAATATACTGTGAGATCTAATTTAATTTAATTGTTCAATTTATACTTTGAGTATTAAATGTTCTTCTTTGTTCATGATTATGATTGTCATGCTTAATTACTAGGAAGCCTACTAGTTTATTATTCATTGCGATCTATTGCTAGATTATATATCAAATTCATAATTGTTTGATTCCTCTAATTTGTGAAGCAACTAGGGTTTAATAATTTCTACTGTTGCAGTCATTAAATCTTAGTAAGAATATTTTACTAAATTAAATACAACCACTGGTGCTTGTGTTGTTTAGATTCACCAATCTCTATAAATCTTAAGGCTACTATTAGCTTAAACTTTTAGCACTATTTTAGGGTTGTTTAGTGGTTAAGGTTAATTAGAATATTGTTTCCTAATTAACTATGTTGAAGGAGAGATAGGAAAAATAATTTCAACGGTGAATATTTAAAGTATGAATTTATTTATAATTGTATCAATGATCAGTTATGAGATTTTGATGGTGGATGTTGACTTGATCAAGGTTTTTTTTTGATAGATTTTTTTTATAACACTTTCTTAATTACATTCAAACCCCCCCTTTCTTGTTCATATTGCATAAAACTAAGCTAGATACTCCTCGTGGGATCAACCCTTATTCACACTACAATAGGTAATGTAATTGGAGTAAGGTTCTAAATTTGGTTGCCTATGACAACACATCAGGGAATCTAGTTTAGTTTCCTTTCTCTCTTGCTTTTCCTACATATCCACTAGAGGAAAAATGAATCTGTAGCTCACAATGAAGATGATGAAGATGAAGGTGAAGAGGATGAGGAAACTAAAGAAGAAGATGAAAATGATGATGCTCTCAATGAAGACTGAACCCCTTCAGGGATTCTTTTTACATTGAGGACAATGTAACTTTTTAAGTTTGGGGGATTCTAGTTTATGTGTTATGTTTTATTCTTTATTAGTATGCTTTGTGTTTTTAACTAGTTTATGGTCCTGTTTGTTTAGCTAGCTCATGTGTAATTGTTCAATAACTTTATCTGGTGTTTTACTTGAGTATGGTCATGTTTGGTCATGTTTGATTTTTGGAAAAGTGTTTAAAAAAATGTATTATGAATATTACTCAGGATCATTGTAGAAAGCCAATGATATATGAGAGATATATAACAATGGCTAGGATGAAAATTACTGATATCATTATTGTTTATATTTTTGACCTAATCACTCGTTTAAATTACTTTAGATTCATGAGTACATAGAGATCACATAGCCATTCCTTTTGAACTCATTGAGTATTTAGCAATAGCGCATGCAACTAAGCTTACAATTTTAGTTCAAATTCTAGAACTTTTTACAACTAGTGTTGAGACAAACATTAGATTCATCATTATGTGGGGGGATCACATCTCATGAACTAAAAAGACTATAAGTTTGGGGCTGTGTTAGTAATATAGCCCAAGAATTGAGAGGATCACATTCCAAAGAATTCAAAGGAAGATAATTGTAAAGAATGTGGTAGAATATAGCCAACAAAAAGAAAACAAGAAAAGTAAAGAAGAAAATAAATCAAGTAAAACATTAGGTGCTAATCTATTATAGTCTCTCCTTCATGTTATGAGTTCATAAAGTTTGCACTGAATATGTATTCCTTAGTTGTTGGAATGAAATTAAGTATGAAATATGAAAGATTGTGACTATATTGTTTGCACTTGCACTTGGAATCTAAGGTTGAGAAGATGAGGTCCAAGTCAAAATGCTAGATATATATATATATATATGATACTCTGAAATTTTCTTCTTAGCCATGTTGATTCTATTGAGGTGTTTATACGATAAACCTAATTGATGTGTTTTGTGTTGTGTTATGTGTTTGATTCATGTTGTGTTATTTTTTTCAAGGATGAGAAAAGTTATAAGTTTAGGGGTATTTAATAAGTTAATATTATTCACTTTTATCACTCCATTTCAAACTAACTCTTGGTTTGTTCTTGAGTTATTTTTAATTGATTTGACGTGTTTATGTTTGTTTTTGTTTGTAGTCACAAAACTTCAAAAAGGATGAAAAAAATACAAGAAATGCAATGAAGTAAAAAAATTGCAAAAGAATAATGGACAACAAGTCTATGCCGCAGCACAGGAAGATTGTGTCGTGGCACAAAACCAAAGCTAAAAGGAAGATACAGACAGTAAGTCTATGCCATGGCACAGGAAGGTTGTGCCACGACACCGACTCAAAGTGGAGAAAAGGGGGTTCAATCAATAAGTCTGTGCTGCAGCATAGGAAATCTGTGCCATGGCACAGCATCAAAACATGTAAAATCATCATTAATGAGTTATATGATTGAGAGTTCTTGTTAGTTTATTTGTGATGCTTTGCTTTTAACGGTTTTAATATATTGGTCATTTATTGAATGAATACATATTTAAGATTTGACACTCGGGAAGGTAATCTTGAATACGATCTAAGCATGATGACATGGGATTCTAGATGACTTGGGAGAGCTTCTAGGTTCTATAAAATCATTGAAAAGAATCACAAAGTTTAATGTATTCTTTACCATCTGATTTTTATAAGGATATCTAAATTAGGATGTAGAGAGTAAATAATTAGCTTAGCACTTGGGATAGGGAGTTGAGTGAATTGGCATTCTTGATTTATAAACCAATAGAATGATCAATGTATAATGAGTTAAGAGCACCATGATAAAGCATAAGTGAAGTCGATCCTCTAGAGCTTCTTTACCTCGACTTCTTCCATTCAAAAGCTTGTCTATTTCTACTTTTTAGTTAAATTCACATCACTTGTTCTTTCAAATAAAATTAGGATTACCCACTGCAATAGATAGTGATTAATTGGAATACACAATCCCTATAGAGATGATACTTTCTTACTACTAATATACTACAAAATTTGATGTTGTGCACTTGCGGTATAGTTTGCAGCAAACACAACCCACCAAATAAATTTATTCAAAATGCTAGGCAGTTGCAGGGAGGCGCCTTGGGTTGCGGGCACCTAGGGGATAGGCTATATTGCTCCTAGAAATGAATAATCCTGAAGTATTTTTAACGTCTACTTTCTAGCTTATTCTACCTCATAACTATTTAATATTCCTCATTTAATCAAGTATTAACATAATCATTCTTTAACATGTAATCAAATAAATCATTTTGTACATTACAACATCTCAAACACATCATTTTAATTCAAACATGTTATTTCATATATATCAAGCACTTATTAACAATTAAAATAAATTAAACATTGATCATTTGAATTTTTCTCATTGTATAATTTTAATTTAAGCACACTCAAGCAATCATAATCATGAATAAATGAGAATAGTGCATAGAATGGAATAGTTCATGATATGTGCATAACCTTCAAGCATTCATTAAAATTTATGTATTTATCCAAATTATTTTAATCTTATCAATTCAAGCCTTTATGATAATTACAAAAGGATTGACAAGGAATAGAATTCCTATTCGAGACCTTAAGTTGTAAAGCTTCCCAAACAGGCTTAACTAATTCCTTAGGACATTAATAATATCAAAGATCAATTTCATATATCAACTTAGATTTTCAAAATGATTTGACTCAAATAATAAGTTCACATGCATTCATATCCAAGTAAGTCATTTTAAGAGGCATCTAGAGTATATAGAAATGTAAAGCATGATTTTCTTCTAAATACATCATGTTGGGCGACTTATCTCCTTTGATACTCATTTGTTAATTTCTTGCCATTTAGCTTGTGATTGATGTTGCCAAATTTTATTGTTCATTTCAGCACTTGTTAGCCTCTTTCTTTCTTTCTTTAGCTTGAAGTTGGTAGATTGAGAAGGTGATCTTGATTTTCACCATTTTTCTTCTTTTATAGGCTTCCTTCAAGCTTTTGCTACAGGCATTTAAGAAATTCTTGTACTTTTTCATGATTAGCATAATCAAGTATATGTGATCTTTATGTAGTAATTTAATTAGTGCAATTCCTTTCTAGTATAAAGTAGTATGCTTTGGGAATTCTAGACTGCTCAGAAAAATAATATGCATTTCATCCTCTTGAACAAATCATTCATGACTTAGATTGTTTGCTTCTTATGTGAAAATTTTCTTTTTCTAAGTTTTAATGAATGCATCATTTAGATTTTATTGATTTTCATCTATAAAGCAGATCCTAGATATAGGTCAAGACAAGCACTCTAATTTAATCATAGTCAGCATAGAAACTCTTTAAACTAGCATATTTATGAATCATTTTATAAAGATGAAAATTGATTTTTTTTAAAGCTTTAAATGTCCATATGCTAGATTAACTCATTTTGATGAATCAAATATAAGTTTTTTTAATTAAACCAAACTTAATTATTCATTTTTGCATTTTTCTCATGATTGTACAATGTTTTAAAGTTTCAAATAAATTATGTCTCTTTGGCATATTTATCCTTAAAATATGTTGGATATCTAAATATACATTACTTCCTCATTCCTAATGGTTTCTAGAATTCTTTTTCTTGTTTTAGTTTTGTAAAATGAATTTCTTTTCCTTTAGTTCTTTTGATTTAGTCTAAACTCTAAAGTCCTATTCATGTACAAATGAAGCTATATTTGGAATGAATGAATAAATGTACTAAATATGGACAATAAAGACTACAAGGGAGTTTGGGTTTGAGTTGCCATACTAGCACTTACCTTTCTTCCTTGACCTTTGGTTCCTATAAACATTGACTTGTTCATCCATTGTCTAGGACCCATATGTCGTTTGAAAGAACTTGGTATTTCATCTTTTCATCATCTTCATTCATCATTTTATTGCTCCTTTCCAAGTGGGGATCAATTTTTGTTTTAAAGGAGGGATTCTTCTTTTTCTCCTTTTTCTCTTTCAGTGTTGTCCTCCTTTTTCTTTTTCTTCTTTTCTCAAGTTGTTCCTCCTTATCCTGAGAGGATTTTTCAATTACGTTAGCCTTTTGTTCTTCAGTTTGAGTTTGAGGCTTGACAATTTCCTTTTGAATTTCAATTCTTCTTGAGATTGCTCCTCCACAATCTATGGTAATTCTTTGATCTGCATTTCTTCTATTTTCATATATTGGTCATCTTTCTTTTCTTCTTCTTCTTTAGAAGATTGCTCCTTCTTTTTTTGATTCTCTGCACCCAAGTTATTCTCAACAACAACATTAATATCATTTGAGTGCAAATCTATTGTCCCTTCAAAAATTGCCTTCAACCTATCCAATATATCTCTTGTACTTTTACAGGTTAAGACATGTTTGTGGTCAGTGGGGCATAGAGCATCTAGCAAGGCATTTTTAGCCTTGATGTTTACTTGTATAGCTCTCTCATCATCCTCATTTAAGCCAATAAAAATAATTTTCCACATTTCAAGGTCATTGGCCATGAGGCTTACTTCTATCCTCTTTTTCCATTGAGCTAAACTCATTCTAGGAAGTTCTGTGATGGAATATACTTCAGAAAACATGAAGGATGACATTATTAGGTTAGCCAAATGAATCACTATAATTATTTATGCAACCCACTCTGATACCAATTGTTGGTCCCGTTAGGTCACTGAACCTAAGAGGGGATGAATTGGGTTTAGAAATTATTTGCTTAACCCTTAAGTAATCAATCCCTCTATTTCATGCAAGTGGGCTAAACAAAATGAAAAAAACAATATAACAATGGAAAGAAATAAAGTAAAACAATCATACACACAAATTATAGTGGTACGGGCCCTCCCTTGGCACCTACTCCACTCTCTAAGATTTCCCAACCTCAGATTCCACTATGCCCTGCGGAATCATACCTTGGTTTCCTGAGCTAACCAAGAACTCTCACACTAGTTTTATGAACTCACCAGAAACTCACAATGTTGATTTTCATGCTCTTACCAATAACTCATACAATCTAGTTTCTCAAGAGCTAACTAGCAACTCCTCCAACTTAGTTTCCCAATGAGCTAACTAGGAACTCTACAAATCAACATGTATAAAGAAATGTCTCTATCTAGCTAAGGTGTACACAAAATTAAAGCATAATAATAATGACATATACAATAAAACTTTACAGTGATTTGAACTCCTTGAAGTCCGAAATGTTATAACTTTGAAGCTTCTTGATCTTGATAGCTTGTTGGAGTGAATGCACTTGGAAACTTGAAAAGGGTTTCTTGGATTTGATTTGTCTTTGGTACTTAGAACCCTCAAGCTTCTTATTGATTGTTGGAAAAGACTTAAGATGGTGCTCTTGTTGATGTAGAAGCTCTTGTCTTGTGTTGTTAAGTAGGCCTTGAATGAAAATTGGATGATGAAAGCTCTTTTATGAGTGTGGACGATTAAGCTCTTGACCTTAGAGTTGCAAGTTGCTTGATAAAGATTAAAGCTCAATCTCTTGCTTCTTCTTTTTCTTTTTCTAACTCTTGAAACATCCCTAAGCTTCTCCTTAAATAGATCTCTTAAAATCTTGACCATTGGAAGAAGTAGGGTGCAAGTCATGGCTTTACAGCATTCAGATTTTTTACTACTAGGCATCTGCAGGCGATACCTTAGGTGGCTGGGCCATTCGGCTAAGCGCCAAGTGATATGACATGCAGTGTGTCTAAGTGGTTGTGGTCAGATTCTTGTAAAACTTTTAAACCATCCTTGTTATCCATCCATAGGGGTATCACAGGTGGCTGGGCCAAGCGCCTACATGCTAGGCGATAGGCACAGGCGATATGAAACTTGGTAGGCGGTATGGTTTGTTGCTTTGGACATGAGTTTTCGACTTTGGCTTTTATCTAAAATTGGCAGGCAATATCCGTAGGTAGCTGCGGTTCTGCACTTGACTTTTTATACTTTGCCACTATTAATACTTTGATATTTTTCATTATAAATCAAAATATATTTATCCACATATGATTTACACACGTTTTAGTGCATGGATAGGCAATATGAATCATGGTTTTGTAAAGAATGAACTCATTCAAACATTGTCATTCTTACATATACAAATGATAACTTCATGAAGCACAATTATTTTCTTCTTTATCAAATAACAGAAACATATTAATGATAAAATAAATTATAAAATTATAAACCAAAATAAATGCATTGTGGATCATGATAATCTTTTTATTTCTAAGATTTTAATATGCTTGCATAAATAATGAACCAAATATATACATATCAAGCATATTTGCCTACATTTCCAGCTTTCTAAATTGGAAGCATAATTAGCATAAAGCAAGTTTAAATACAAATTTTGGTAATCATCAAAATCATATCCTTTTGATCAGCAGACTCATGATAAAAACAGAAAGAACACTCTTTTTAATATTCATGTGCAAAACTTAGAATCTTTCTTCCTCCCTTACTCCCTTATTTTTCTATCTCACCAAACTCTCCTCAAATATTATGGATGTCCTCCTTTTATAACCCTAGAAGTAGAGTTTTAGTATGCTTCTCCATAAATTGTAACACCTCTTATGGAGAGAAATTAGCTTCTAAGTATAACTCAAACTACCACATGTCTTTGGCTCTAAAGATAGCTTCTTGAAAATTCCACAAATCTTGGCTTCTAAAGAGAGCTTCTTAAAATTGCAACACAACTTATGCATAGCAATTAGCATCTAACAATAACTTCAAACTACCACAAGTCCCAAGTATTGTGGCATGCAACCTCTATCAATGATTCTCTTTGAAACAACATTGTGGGTGTTGTGGCGCCCAAATGGTGTTGACAATTTTGTTCCTCTGAAGCCACTTTGAACTACCTTTTAGACCTTCTAAATGTGTTTCTGATATATACTTTCATCTAGTTTGAATCTAGATGATGCACACTACATTCATACTTTGATTTCAAATGATGCTTGAAAACTCTAAAGCTTGAATTCTTCTTCTATTCTAAAAATTACTCCAAATATTGAATTCTTCACAATCCACAACCTCTATAAAACTTCCAAAGTTCTAAAATTTCTTCAGAAGATGCAATGCCAAGAATCTGTCCAAAGTCCACAACTTTTGAAAAACTTTAGAAGTTCTAAAGTTACTTCTGAAAAATGCCACATCAAAACTTTGTCAACAATTTGTAACTTTTGAAAAACTTTAGACTTCTTTGCACTTTCTTCTAAATTCTTCAAATTTTTCTGAAACCATGTTTAAAATGCATTACCAACCTCTAAAAATGCCACTAAAATTTGACCACATACATAGCATGACTATGAATGTAGCTTCTAAAACTTGTTTTCTTCCTTTGGACATTCCTCTAAATATGATACTATGGAAATGTAGAAAAGAGAAATGATATGTTAAGCTAAAGCAATTAGATTTATAGCATAATTGTATAGTTTCTTAATTTAGGTGATGGGAAGTGGTATCTTCGGTAGATCTTAAGATAGAGACAATGGTGTTGAGGCCTAAATTGAATTATATCATTCACAAAATGTTGTTGATTGACTTGATTGTAAGTATCATAGATCAAACCCCACCTAGGGGCCTATGCATTATAATATTTTTCTGTATTTTTTCTATTTTTAAGGAAAATATTCTATCAAAAATTCAACAGAGTCTACCCTGAAATATAAGACTATGTACCTATGTAGTCATTAGTCTATCATAATTTCAATAATTTAAAACAATGACATAACCATATACACAACTGCCCATAATACATACCCACAACTACCTAGAACCTAAGTCACCCGGTGATGGAAATAAACAAGCTGGAATATTATAAATCCATCCATAATATCTTTATGGTATGCTAATACATTACTCTTTTACATACCCAAAACACATCAAATAATTAATTATTACAATTTTCAATGCATATGAAGATACATACACACATACATTTTGGCTTTACAATCATGGTTCATTATACAACACAAATAATAACTTCTAATCTGGCTTATGAGCACCAACAATTAGTTAGTCTCTATTACTTGACCTGCCAACTAAAAAAATATAATAAGAAGGCATGAGTCTAAGCAAACGCAGTAACTAAGCTGAATAGCAAACAATAGTAAAATAGAAGCAACATGTTCAACATCAAAACATGAATAGATACATCATAATGTAATTCTAAAAACATACTCATGAGGCTCCAATCCTCATCATTCCAATATATGTTCTACACCATTCTATCATATTACATATCATAACCCCTACCTAGTAAATTACATTTAGATCACTCTGATATTTCACACCATAGTAGTGCCATGCAGGCACTACCTATCATCATTGTGCCATTCAGGCACAACATATTTTATAACTATGTCGTATAGGCATTAAGACATATTAGTCATACCTATGTGAATGTTACATCAAGGCAATTCATTACTATACCATCTCCATATACACAATCCTGGAATGCATGCCATTCCATTAATGGACACATTCATTCAATTATTACATAACGAATTATGGGATACTTAAAATTCCATATCAATCTATACATATAAACATACAAGTAGCAAGGAATCCCTCTCATAATCAAATTGGGATATCCACTATCTCCATCCATTCATCCATGCTTGTGTAACACATGGGATATCCGTTATCCCCATTCAACAATACATTCAATTTAAAAAATAGCCTACTTACCTTATTGAAATCTACTCATGTGAAAATGTGTAGAGTTTACCCTATGAATTTGATAAATTTCACTATTTTGAGCTATATAAGGTCAATGAGAAGAAAAGAACTTAAGTGGTGAAATTGAGCAAAAGCATGTTTATGATCAATATGAATGGTCTAAAATAGTCATCATATGTATTGTAATGTGAGTGAAACATTGGGCTGAGCATTAGATGCTATTTGGAATGAAAGTGGCCTATTAAGCTAAGTATGGTGGAAAAAGGCCTGTAAAAATAACTAAACAGGTGATTCTTGGCAATTGACCTCAAATGAGGTAGAAAATAGTATGAACATGTTTTATTTCATGTATGTGATGTGTGGGAAGTTATTTTTAGGATGTTGGAGTGTTTTATGTGAAATGGGATCATTGATGATTTGTATAATTACAAATTCTGAATTTGAACAATTCCTTGTAATGAATGGATTATTACTTTAATTTGGAAGTGAGATTTAATTACTTGAATGAGCATTTTGGGAGGATTATGTAAGGGATTAATGGAAAATGAAAGGATAAAAAGTTTAATGAAGATGGATGAGAGGAAAAGTGGGAAAAATAGAGTTTATATCAAGTCAAACGGGGGGTAGCAGGTCCATGCCGCAGCACAGAAATCCCTTGCCACCACATGGCTTTAGCATGGGCAGCATAGGGCATTCAGGGAATCCATGCCGCGACATGGAAATGCCATGCCGCAACACAGCAGACTTATGCCTTAGCATTCTGGCAAGTATACATGATTACAAGTAATATAGATGAGGTAAGTTAAGCATTGTTCCCGCAAGGAAGTAGGTTGTTATACACTAATTACCAAACTTGTATCAAATCAGTAATATTTGATTGAATGAAATTCAGTGGATGATATAAGAATTAAATCTGAATAATTAATGAAGTTGACAAATTGTAAGAGCAAAAGAAGAAATATCAATGTATTGAATATCTAGGAATTCAACTTCACCTAGCAAATCCACTTGTTTTGATGAATTGCTTTGAGTAAATCATCATCCCTCTCATTGTCAATCGTATGCATTAAAGTATCTACCACCCTTTCTCAAGTGTTATAATAGGTGTGCCTATGAAAGTGATTTATTATGTCTCCATGTAAATCCAAATTAATAAACCCGTTTAGCTCAAGCATCCAAGTGTAACATATGCGCTCGCAAGGTCATATTCACACGGATTGCACATGTACAATGGCTATCTCTAGACTTCATTGCATCACATGTTCTTCAATTCAAGAGTCTCTTCCTAATTCACATCTCTTGAGCATAAATTAAGAATCTCAGTTCATGTATATGGTAGCTAAGCACATGCACAGATTAAGCTTAGAAAAGAAGAAACAGTAATTTAACTCAAAAATTAAACATCAACACAAGCTTCATTGCTAGGAAATATTTAATCTTAGATAATAAAAATTTAGAAATCATATTTAAATTAAAACTAAATAAGTAATTGATAAACATCATCATAATCCAATATTAAATGTTGATTAAAAAAAAAGATGAACTTAAAAAAAATAGAATATTTCCACTCTGTCTATGCTCCACTCTGGCCCCCCCTTACTCCGTCCCTAGATATCTCCCTAAATAACCCAGACAGTATGATTATAGTAATACTCCTCCATGAATTGCAACTCTCTTACATACAGAAATCTTTTTCTAAAAATAACTCTGTTTTTTCCATCCAGAAAGGTTGTTTCCATACAATTTTCAATAAGAGATGTTGCGCAATTGATTTCCAAAAGATCCCTTCTAAATATTGCAACAGTTTATGCATTCCAAAAAATTCTATAAATTCAGCGACATATGTAAAGAACCTTTCTTCCAAAAATAACTTAGATGATTGCAAGTGTTGATCATTGTGGAACCCCATTGCTAAAAATATATTGCTGATCATAGTTTGGACAGCAACATCTGACACATGGAAGAACAACTAAATTTGTCACTTCTAATTCCAAGCTTTGATTTCAAACTTTGTTTCTTATTAGGCTGCTTTGGAGGCATGAAAATTAAGCTACTAGTTCACTAAATGTTAACTTCAAAGTCATTGAAGCCAATTTCGGAGTTTACGTCTACTTCAAAGGCACACAAGTTAACTTCGGAGTTGCTGAAGTGAACTTTGGAGTAAAAAATGTTACTTTAGAGTTCTCTAAAGTGAACTTTGGAGTAAAAAATGTTACTTCAAAGTTCTCTGCAGTTAACTTCGGAGTAAAAATTCTGCTTCAAAGTTCTTTGAGGTAAACTCCAAAGGAAAAATTCTACTTTAGAGTTTTTTATGTCTAGAGCAGTTTTATTAGAATTATTATAGCTTTCTCATATGAGCTCCAAATTGATACATTTTTATTGAGTTAGATAGATAATTTAAAGATCTGTAACTTTATGTTAATAAATTTTCTTAATTATGCTTTAATTTTGAGTCATGGGCCCTCAAAGTATCACCTTTTGTGTTGATGAACTTCGGAGTCACCAAGTATGCTTTGGAGTTTTCTAGAGAGAGTACCACTGTTTTGATCAAAACTTTCTTGTATAAACTCATAATTGCTCCATTATTCTTGACTTGGATAGATAATTTTAGGGGCTACAACTTTTGTTTTGATCACTTTATCTAAATCATCCATCTTCAATGAGTCATGAGCCTTCAGAGTGATACCTTTTGTCAAATAAAGTAGTAGAAGAATATGAAGCTATACAGTCAGTTGTACTATTTCAGCCATAAATTTTTTATATAAAATCCAAATCATACAATTTTTGATGCATTAGAAAGATAAGAGTAAATGCTAAAACTTTCATGTTGAATAGATTTTCAAAATATGCCACCATCAGTCCCAGAAATTGTTTTAAAGTAACATATTTTGTAATCTTCAGTTTTATTTTACAGATCAATAAAACAAACTTTGTTAAGTGCAATATCTACTAAAAAATATTAAAAGAAGATCTTAAATGTGTGAATTTATATATAAAAAATATAATATATTATGAGCTTATTAAATACCCCCAAACTTAGCTTTTGATCATCCTCGAGCAAAATAATAATTTAAACTCATGAATTAGTTAGCAAAATCTCTTTCAAACAATTAGTAACATGCTAGAAAAATTACACATGTGCACATATCTCAGAAATTACTCAAGATACTTTCCAAGTAATCTCATGAAACCCATGCTTTATCAATCCATTTATGAAATGAAAATGTATGTGCAGTATCAATTTCATACTACATGCATGTTTTTCAATTAACAATGTACAAAGCAATTATTTTCATAATCTTCACAAAACACCCCATAAGCTTGCTTTTCATAATTCCTCTCTATTAATGTAGAAAACTCTATTCACTTGGATCAATAGGTCTTTGTTAAACTTATAGTGGGGCCTTAGTTTTAGCTAACAAGAAAGGGGAATGAGGATACATGAAATAAGAGATTCTATCTGCATTTTACATGAATATTCACCCTCTTAACTTTTTGTTTGGGGTTTTATCTGTTTTATGAGTTGTATTACTACCACACACCCTAGACTTATTTCTTTTACTTTCATTAGGATGTGATCCCCCTAACTATGGGCTATATTACTATCATATCTCCAAACTTATTTTGTATTGAGTTCATAGAGATATGATCCCCCCAATTGAAGGATAAATCCTTATTGATTTCTTTCCTTTTATCCTTTTTCCTCTTCTTTTAGCATTCTTCTCTTTAAATCCCCTAAACTTATCTTCTTATGTACTCATGTACATCTCTGCAATTATTTGTTTAGAATACATCTCTTAATAGGTCAATTATGGATTTTTAGGCTGAAAAGATTTGAATGATGAGGCTAAAGAAAAAAAAATCGAATGGTGGTCCTTCACATGCTTTGCATATGCCATTCTTTCATTAAAGCTCAATGGGGACATTAATGACAGTGAATATATTAGGTTAGCTTGAAAGGTTCAAACTGATCAAAGAATGCCTAAATCACTTCCAAGTAAATATGTTTTCTATGATTTCGCCTTAAGGAATAATCAAATAAGTTTTGGCATGCTTGTGTCAACTAGAATATGTTACTGAATTCATAATATCATCACTAATTCACATACACTTTACATGATCATAACATATTGTGCTAATTGAAATTTTCATCAGTCATGAAAAAGACTTATCATAAGAATCAGCAAATCACAAGGTAGCACCTATCCTTCTTTCTCAATAATATGCAATGGTAATCAAAAACTCAACATATGTCACTTGATTATTAAAAGAGAATCCATACTATTCAATTTTAGTAATGTAATACAGTTTCTCTTGGATTTCTTCAGCTAAGTTTATCAAAAGAGATGCTCATAGAGAAAATTTATACCCAAATTTGAAAACTTTTCCAAAACTAAATGCAAATATGAAATCTTAGTTGTAAATCTGAATGTAACTCCCTGAATACACCCAAACTTGAATCAAACATTGTCCTCAATGTGAAATAATGAAATAAGTTTAAGTTTAAGAGCTTCCCTAAATGAAGTGCTTTCTAATCATCTTCTTTTGAAATTTATTGGCGTTCTTTGCAAATTTCTGACAATTTTCATACTTGACACATAATCTGCAATCTCATGAAACTTCTATGCTCAATCTAAAATCATGTTCTTAATTCTATAACAAAAACATCAAACCATAACAAAAAATTTATCCAAATAGAGAAAACAAAGCAAACAACTAAGCTAAATGCAAAGAGAACAAAGAAAGTTTAGATCGACTATTTCTCATGAATTCAACTTTGTCCTCTGAAGTGAACCATTCTCCTTTCCTGCTAGACAAGAGTTGGTCAAATTATTGGTGGCTATAATACATAATTATGTAAAATCAAGTAAGCAAGACAAAAAAGCTAAACAAAAATAAAAAAATAAAGCAAACTAAGCTAGACTAAAAATCCTAAAAGCAAAGGGATGAGAAAGTAGTTCTTATTTATAGTCTTCAGCTTGACTTTGGCACTTCTTCATGCATTCAATTTAAATTTCTCCCCTGCTTTGTCGCTTTTGATTCCAACTTTGTGCATGCAAAGAATAGGGCTGATCCCCTTGATGTCAGGTAATGTCCAACTGAAGGCATATTCATGCTTATATGGCAATTCCACTAGTTGGTCCTCTTGAACTTCATCAAGTATAGATGATATGATCATTGGCAATATGTTATCTTTGGAGGGCTTGGGGTATCCAATTATAGAGTGGTTCAGTTCCTCAAATTTGACAAATTGCTCATGAAGCTTATCTCTTACTTCAAGTGTGTTGGCGTGTTGATAAATTATTGTATTCTCCTCCACAAGTTGATCCACTTCATGAACCCTAAAACAATCATCAGAAATATTAGGCAGTTTCATATCTTTAAAAATATTAAATTTAACTTCTTTATCCTGAACACATATCGTGAGCTCTCCCTTTTGTACATTAATTAGAGTCTGTCTAGTGGCTAGAAACGGCCTCCCAAAGATGAGTGGAATCTGTTAGTCTTCCTCCATGTCGAGAACTATGAAATTTGTAGGAAAGATGAACTTGTCAACTTTTACTAGAATATCTTCCACAATACCTCTTGGAGGTCTAATTGTGCGATCAGCTAGTTGACATGATAATGTAGTTGTTTTAACCTCTCCCAATCCTAATTTTCTGAAAATAGAGAAAGGCATTAAGTTGATACTTACACCCAAATCACATAATGCCTTTTCAAAATAAGAATCATCAATAATGCAAGGAATAGTAAAACTCCCTGGATCTTTCATCTTTTGTGGCTGTTTGTTTTGCAGGATGGTTGAACATTCCTCATTTAACTTCATAATTTCGTAATCCTCTAACTTCCTTTTGTTTGCCAAGATCTCCTTTAAAAATTTTGCATAGCTAGGCATCTATGCTAAAGCATTTGTAAAAGGAATGCTAATATGAAATTTTTTAAATACATCCAAAAATTTAGAAAATTGCTTATCCACTTATGCTGTTGAAGTTTTTGAGGATAAGGGATTGAAGGCACATAAGGCTTGGGATTGTTTGGAAACAATTTGCACTTTCTTGTCTCTTTTATTTGCTCAACAATTTCTTCTTGTCTTTCCTTGGGAGCTAGTTGTTCTACTTCTTCTTCTTTCACTTGCCTACCACTTCTTAGAGTTACAACCTTTACCATCTCAATTGGGTTTTTCTCTATGTTGCTGGGTAAAGAACCTTGCTATCTTCTTGACAACATGTTTGCTAGTTGTCTTACTTACATCTCCGGATTTTTATTGAGGCCTCTTGATTTTGAAACCTCATGTTTGTGTTGTGCATGAATTATTGAGTGTTGTTCATGAAGTTTTGAGTGTTGCTTATAAGTTTGATGATCATCTCTTCTATATTGGATTTTCTCTCTTCTGGTTGTTCGAATTCCAGTGGTGGCCTTACTGCATTCTGATTAATCCATGAGAAATTTGGATAATTTTGACACCCTGGATTGTAAGTTTTGCTGTATGGATTATTTTGTGACCTGTTAAAATTACTAACAGAGTTAGCATTCTCACTAGATTGTGCAAAAGTGTTACCTCCTGACAATCCATGCTAACATGTCCTCCACCACAGAAATCACAAGTCACTTTCTAAATTTTCATTACTGAAGCATTCATATTGTCTATCTTCCTATTCAATGCTTCAAACTAAGAGTGAGTGCAATGAGACGTCCACTTCATGCACTCCTACTGGTCTTCTCATTGGTAGACTCTCAGTAGGCCACTGATAGCTATTAGATGCCATCTCCTCCAATGGGTCGTAAGGTTCTTCTAGCATTTTGTTATTCAATGATCCTCGTACAGCTACATCAGTCATAGAACAAAACTTGGACTAGTCCCATTATCAAAAGTTTATACTTGCATCCCAATGGGTATTCCATGATGTGGGCATCTCCTCAGCAAGTCTTTAAATCTCTCCCATGCCTCGTATAATGATTCATTGTCCATCTACATAAAAGTTGTAATATCATTACGCATCTTAGATTTTGAAGGAGGGAAAAACTTACTTAGAAACTTCCATGCTATAGCATCCCAAGTGGTAATTGAGCCTGCAGGAAGAGAAGAAAGCCAAATTTTAGCTTTGTCCTTTAGAGAAAATGAAAATAATCTCAACCTGACAGCATCATTAGTGACTCCATTATATTTGATTGTATCACATATATCCTGAAAAGCATCCAAGTGGCAGTTTGGATCATCGTTATGAAGTCCACTGAATTGCATAGATTGTTGAAGCATATGAATAAGAGATGGCTTAATCTCAAAATTATTTGCTTAAACTGCAGGTCTTCTTATGCATGATGTTTGTCTCTGGACAGTTGGAGCAACATAATCTCCCAAAAGTCTACATGGATTTTCAGCTCTAGCCGCTCCAGCTACACTTGTTTCTTCCATCTCATCAGCCAAAATTGATTCTTCTCTCAGTCTTCTTCTGTAGGTACGATCAATTTTTGGATCAAATTCAACTAGATTGCCTTGTTGACTTCACACCATAGACTACTTTTTGCAAAAAAAATAACAGAAATAAATCAAATCTAGAATTCAAAACAAACTATAACAAGGAATCAAACTAAACATAAAAACTACTACTAAGTAGAAAAGAAAAACCAAAGTAATACCAATATGGATTAGTAGTGATATTAGTGAATAACTCACTGTCTTCCTTGACAACGGTGCCTAAAATTTGTTAGCTTTTGTGCAAGTATACACGATCATAAGTAATATAGATGAGGTATGTTGAGTATCATTCTCACGAGGAAGTAGGTTGTCATACACTAATTACCAAATTTGTATCAAACAGTAATATTTGATTAAATGAAATTCAGTAGATGATATAAGAACTAAATCTAAATAATCAATGAAGTTGACAAACTGTAAGAGCAAAAGAAGAAATATCAATGGACGAAATATCTAGGAATTCTACTTCACCTAGCAAATCCACTTGTATTGATGAATTTCATTGAGTAAATCATCATTCCTCTTATCGTCAATCGGATGCACTAAAGTATCTACTACCCTTTCTCAAGTGTTATGATAGGTGTGCCTATTAAATTGATTCACTATTTCTCCATATAAATCCAAATTAATAAATTAATTTAGCTTAAGCATTCAAGTGTAATATATACACTCCCAAGGTCATATTCACACGGATTGCACATGTACAATGGCTATCTTTAGACATCATTGCACCATATGTTCTTCAATTCAAGAGTCTACTCCTAATTCTCTCTCTAGTATAAATTAACAATCTTAGTTCATGCACATGGTAGCTAAACACATACACGCATTAAGCTTAGTAAAGAAGAAACAATGAGGAAGAAGATAATTTAACTCAAAAATCAAACATCAACACAAGCTTCATTGCTAGGATCCATTTAATCCTAGATGACTAAAATTTAGAACATCAAATTTCAATTAAAACTAAAAAAGTAATTTATAAACATCATCATAATCCAATATTGAATGTTGATTCAAAAAAAAGATGAACTTAAAAAGAAAACAAAATCTTCAAGTTGTAGCGACTTTCTTCAATGATCTTCTTGCTCTAAACTCTTCTCCTCCTCCAACTCTCTGTCTATGCTCCACTCTGGTCCTCCCTTACTCCATCCTTAGATACCTCCTTAAATTACCCAGACAGCATGATTATAATAATACTCCATGAATTGCAACTCCCTTATGCACAGAAATCTTCTTCTAAAAATAACTCTGTCTTTTCCATCCATAAAGGTTGTTTCCATATAATTTCCAATAAGAGATGTTGCGTAATTGATTTTCAAAAGATCCCTTACAAATATTGCAACAGTTTATACATTCCAAAAATTTCTAAAAATTCAGCAAAGTATGCAAAGAACCTTGCTTCCAAAAATAACTCAAATGATCACTAGTGTTGATCATTGTGAAACCCCATTACTAAAAATATATTGCTAATCATAGTTTGGACAGCAGCATCTAACCATGGAAGAATAACTAAATTTGTGCACTTCTAATTTTAAGCTTTGATTTCAAACTTTGTTTCTTATTGGGCTACTTTGGAGGCATGAAAATTGAGCTACTGGTTCACTGAATATTAACTTTGGAGTCATTGAAGCCAATTTTGGAGTTTAAGTAGAATTCGGAGGCACGCAAGTGAATTTTGGAGTTGCTGAAGTAAACTTTATTGTAAAAAATGTTGCTTTGGAGTTCTCTAAAGTGAACTTTGGATTAAAAAATGTTGCTTTAGAGTTCTTTGAAGTGAAATTTGGAGTAAAAATTCTGCTTCAAATTTCTCTGAGATGAACTTTGGAGTAGAAATTCGGCTTCAGAGTTTTTGATGTTCCAGAGCAGTTTGAGTAGAATTATTATAACTTTCTAATATGAACTCCAAATTGATTGATTTTATTGATTTGGATAGATAATTTTAATATCTACAACTTTTATATTAATCATTTTTCCTAATTGTGCTTGTATTTTGGGTTATGTGCCCTCAAAGTAATGCCTTTTATGTTAGTGAACTTCTGAGTCACTAGGTCTACTTTGACATTTTCTAGAGAAAGTGACACTATTTTGATCATAACTTTCTCATACAAAATTAGAATTTCTACATTATGTTTTCATTGGATAGATAATTTTAGGGATTACAACTTTTGTGTTGATCCCTTTGTTTGAATCATCCATCTTCTATGACTTGTGAGCCTTCAGAGTGACACCTTCTGTCAAATAAAGTAGTTGACGAATGTGAAGCTCTATAGAAAGTTATACTATTTTAGCCATAACTTTCTCATATAAATTTAGAACCATATGATTTTTGATGCATTAGAAATCTAAGAACAGAAGCTAAAACTTTCATGTTGAACATATTTTCAAAATATGCCTTCATCAGTTTCAGAAATTGCTTTAAAGTAACATCTTTTGTAATCGTTAGTTTCATTTTATAGATCAATAAAACAAACTCTATTAAGTGCAATGTCCACTAAAAAATATTAAAAGAAGATCTCAAAAATGTGAATTTAGATATAAAAAATATAATATATTATAAGCTTATCACCGCGGCACAGAAATCCCCTCCTATGGCATGGCTTCAAAGATGCAGAATTTTTGGGCAGTCAGCAAGGCCGTGTCGCGGCACAGGTTCGATGGTACCAAAAAAATCCAATTTTTTTAAGCCCAAACCCATTCCATTTTCATTAGAGCCTATCCCATTTTCTCATTTAATGTCATTCTTCCTTCCCTAACTCTGTCATGCCCCATTTTTCATCAATTTTACTAGAAAACATGGGGATTAAGATGGGTAATCAAGCTGGCATGCCTCTCCACTTGGGTTTTGGCTATTTGGATGGTGGGAAAGTGGAGATGATCTAATTTTGGGTGAGTGGAGGGAACTACTTGGAATTTTAGGCATGGATCCTTGTTCATGGATGAAAGCCACACTTGAAATTGGTTATAAGCTACCTTATCTCATCCAAAAATTTGATATTTGTAAACTAGAGTTTTATACAGATTTTTGAAAAGTAATTTTTAGAAGAAAATGATATGATCAATTATGGGGAAAATGAGTATTTATTTAATTACCATAAAATGGGAGTGAAATGGGTTTGGAAATCATAAGTTTTGGCATGTTAGGGTTTCATGTTCTTCATGAATAGTGATTTTACAGGGAATTTGATATGGATTGTTGTATAAATCATGGAAAGAATGTCTAATTTATAAGTTATGATGCTTTGGGAATTTATATAGGGTGATTTGGACTTGTAAAAATGGATAATCGACAATGACCTAGTTTAGGTTAATTGGGGAAATTATGTATGAGCTAGGTAAACTATAAATTAGTTGGATTAATGATTTTATTGGATTATTTTAAAGATGTTTAACTATGAATTGTATTGAATAATTAATGATCATGTCATATACAAAATGAATATGACAATGTCATGTTAATGTACTGACCATAGTATCTAGAAATTATACTTTATGAATTTGGCAAAGTTGCCTTTGCAAAAAAATGGCTTATTTGTATGTATAGGGAAAATTGAATATGGTTGGAAAGCTGTGGAGCTTGTAACATTATGGACAATAAGTCATCAGCAAAGTAAGTAGGCCCATTTTTTTATTGAATTTATGAGTGAATGGAGTTATGTAATAACCCATTTGTTTGTATCCAGGCATATGTGTTTTGGATGGAGATAGTGGATATCGCTTATTGGTTAAATTGATGTCTATTTGACTAGTATGCTTCTATGAATGTAGGGATGGCAAATATCCCTTGGATTGAAAAGATTAGTTTTCATTTATGATATGAAATTGTGTTTATTTGGGATAGGAATTATCCCATGTTTTAAGGTTTTTAATTCTTGTGTATGGATGCCTAACTATGAGGGGATAGAGAATATTCCATATTGTTATGTAGGATGGATGTTTCAGAACATATGAGAATGTATACTATGGTGTACACTGTATTGATTATTAACTGAATGAAATGTTATGAATATTGTTTTGTTTTATATTGTGACATGAGTTAGAACCCATGATGGGGATAGTTGGATTAAAACATATGAATTGAATTGTAGTGCATATTTTTTTGAATATAATTATTCATGTTGAGAATTTAACATGTTATATGTTGGATTATTGAATATTTTTATTATACCTGTCTACTTACTGGGTTTCCCAAACTCACGCCTCCTTATTTATTTCTTTAGCTAGCAAGTTAGGTAAAGAATTCCAACAATGAGTTGGAACTGGTGAACACAATTTGAAGACAAATTTTATTTTAGTATAATGAGTTGGTATTATAAATTTTAGAGTGTATTTATATGTTTATATTCATAAAATTTCAAAAGATGTATAATGTAGTGTAAAAGCATGTCTTAGTGATTTACTTATCATATTATGAATGAGATTGTATAATTAAAAGGATGTGGAGTGCCATAATGATCCACTTAGATCTTGGGCTGTGGGAAGTGTGGGTGTGTGTATTTTAGAATTAATATCATTGCTTTATTATATTTGATAAATAATTGTACAAGTTATATCCTAATAATTTAGGGGATAGTCTATCCATATTTCTAAAGAAACTAGTCAAGTTCTAAAACGGGACTCGAGCACCCCATCCTAAAAGTGGGCAAATCTTAGTGAATTTACATGCAAAAATGAATGTCGTGCCTCGGAAAGCAGGGTGTGACAAAGAGTAATTCCACAATTCCTTCAGTTTAAAGATTGAGCCTCCAATTCAATGTGTAGTTAATCCTACACATACAATAATAATATTCACTTAGAAAGACCATTTGGCTAATTCACAAATAGTTCTGTATGCCTCTCAAATTCACAATGACATTTAGTTTTAACCATAGGCTCATCCAACTTCACCTTTCTTTTATTCTTTTACCGATCATGAGTTCCATGGAGTAAATACACCATATTACAATTACACTAGGATTAGCCAATCACCTATGATTGGTTAGGAATACCCTTTTTTTTTCAATTACCTTATAAGCATTCTTAGATTAACCATTTCCATACCAAAATAAGTGAGGGACTTTCAAGGGGACTTTCTTCCCAATAGCTCATGACCATAAGACAACATAATTATCAGTTAATTTACTTTAAGAATCAACTAATTAAGCTTCTAATTCAATAATTTGGCCATTCCAATTCATTATGCACCAATCCCCTTTTTAACTTGCACTTAGGTTTAGGCAACCTTATAACCATAATTTCTTATGTCTAAACCACCCTAACATATTATAATTAACCAGTTAATCATTTTTCCCTTGGCAAATTCACATAAACCATGAAATTTCCTAAATTTTACTATTCATAAAACCCTAACTTAGCATGAATCATTATTTTCCATGTCCCATTTCACCTTTAAAACACTACAATTGACTAATTAACTATTTCTCCCATGATTCTATAATAAAATTCCATCATTCCCTAAAAATTTACTATTTATAGGCAAAACCATTAAATTGAATGGAAGCAAGTGGTCTTACCTTCAAATCCATACGTGGCTTCTTTCATAGCACATGAATCTGGCTCCAAATCTCCAAGATCTTCCATCCTTTGTAACAAAATGGATTTTCTTCTTTTTTTCTACCACCCACACAATGGGTTTTGGGTTTTGGGGAGCATAGATGATGAATTTTTGCCTTGCTATGGTTTCTACCCATCTGTAAGTAGTAAAGTTTTGGGGAATGACAGAATTTTGTTATAGAATCATAGGGAAAATAGTTAATTAGTGAATCATAGTGTTTTAAAGGTAAAATAGGACCTGAAAAATCATGATTCATGTTAAGTTAGGGTTTCATGAATAGCAAAATTTAGGGAATTTCATGGTTTATGTGAAATTGACAAGGGAAAAATGATTATTGGTTAACTACAATATGTTAGGGTGGTTTAGACATAAGAAATTATGGTTATAAGGTTGCCTATGAGGTAAACAGCAACCTAAGTACAAGTTAAAAATGGGATTAGTGCATAATGACTTGGAATGGCCAAATGATTGAATTAGAAGCTTAATTAGTTGATTCTTGAAGTAAATTAACTAGTAGTTATATTGTCTCATGGTCACGAGCTATTGGGAAGAATGTCCCCTTATTTTGGTATGAAAATGGTTAATCTAAGAATGCTTATAAGGTAATTAAGAAAAAAGGTATTCCTAACCAATCATAGTTGATTGATTGATCTTACTACAATTGTCATATAGTGCATTTACTCCATGAAATGCATGAATAGTAAATGAATAAAAGAAAGGTGAAGTTAGATGATCCTATGGTTAAAACTAACTGCTCCTCCTGCACTTATAATATATCTTCTTAGGATGATCTGCTTGTATTTTGATCTTCAATGTAATTGCATTTGTACCAGAATGCAATGAAATGAAATTTATTTTTGTATCAATACATATCTTATTGTCATCCTTGTCTATTCTAGGGACATTGTCACTTGGTTTAATATAATCTTTTTTATTTTGACAAAAATGGGGAGAGAAACTAGGAAATTATCTGAGGGAAAATAATATAATTTTTCAAGGAGAACAATCAATTACTCTGGAAGAGACTTAGGGGGAGATATCAAAAATTTGTAAAATATATGAGAATGCATGAAGATCATTAGTTAGGCAGAGAATAGAGAAAACAAAAAATTAATCAAGTTTTATGGAATTCTTAATGAGATATATTCATTCATTCAGGGGGAGATTATTCTTTTATGAGATAATTTTAATCAAGTTTTGTCATCATCAAAACTTGATTAAGTTATGTACTAATAAATACCTATGAAAGTGCTGAGTATGCAAAAACAGATTGCAGAATGATAGAACTTGTGGACAATAGAATGCATAACGACTCAGAAGAAAAATAGAGGAATCAGAATATATTCTAAGATGCCAATTTATCTGATTGAATAGACAGATGGTTCAAACAAATGCAAAGCTTAAAATATAGATGAAGAATAAACTATTCATCTGTATCATAAGGATTTGTCTCAAACAAAGCAACATGGACAACACTGAGTAAAGTAAAAGACGAAGTTAAATTTGATCAAGAAATGGTTCGTCTATAACATGAAGTTTGTCTAAAACTAACTTTGGACAAATATAGAGTAAAGAGGACAAGAAGCTAAAGAATAATGAAAAACTTCATCCAAAATCCTAGTTGACCAACTTCATTCATGCCATCATAATTTGTCCCAAACTAACTTCGAGCACATGCAAGTAGAAGAAACTTTGTCTAACGGACAGCTAAAGAGAAACTTCATCTGTAACTTACTTTGGAAGAATGGAACGAAGTGACCAACAAACTAAATCGACTAAATTCATCCAAACTTATTGTCTTCCTTCCAAAACAGTGAAACAGTCAGTAATGCAACATCTCCTCATCAAACACTTGCCTGAATCAGAAATTCATCTTCTTTAAGGTCAACGCTATAGACAAAAGTTAATTAAAAGAAAGAGATTTCAAATGGGGGCTCATTAGAGTGGTCCTCTATAATCAATGGAGTTCACCTACCACCAACACTTGGAATTCAAATCTGCTATAAATGTAGTAATGGCAGAACGAAGAAAAAAAAGGGAACAAAACGAGAAAACAAGCATTCACTAAGTTGAAACCTTCCACATTCAAGAGATTTGAGCCTTGCATTTAAATCTTTCTCAACATCCATTAAAGGCGTTCAAGTACCATTTGGGAAGAGCATTTACACCTGTATTCAAGTTTTAGATTTCTTTCCCTTGTGCTTTTAATTTCTGTATTCTTAATCTTATAATTACCTAGACCAGACTCAGGAAGAGCTATGATTATCTAACGTGTAGACAAGAGTTATACCATTATGCCCCCTAGAGCGGATTTAAAAGAGTGTTGGTTGCATTAGCTTACACCTCCTAGAGCTAGAATCTAGAGGAGTGCGGGTGACACTAGTTTATGCCCCCTAGAGATGATCTAAAAGAGTGCGTGTTGCATTATGTTTACGCCTTCTAGAGCTAGAATCTAGAAGAGTGTTGATTGCACTAATTGTATTCCAGTATATATGATAGTGGAGCCCAAGACACTAATAGGAGAGTGTTTTTGGAAGAGTAGAATAGAGTATTGACTTGAACCACTATAAAAATCCTTGTGTCTTGATCATTTGTGTGATAATTATTAATTGCTTCTTTTGTTAGGGGGACAATACCATATAAGGGGTACTAGCAAAATTTTTAATTACCCAATTCACCCCTCTTCTCTTGGGTATTTGCCTTACCTTCAGGATTAACAAATATAAGTCAATGAAATCATGTCAATTAAAGAGCAAAACATGTGAATTTTTGTATATAAAATATGATAAATTATAAGCTTATCAATTACAAAGAAGAGCATTCAAAGTGTAAACTCTTTCTTACCTTCTTTATTTGGCATATTGCCTTGAGTTGGTATTTAAGACCAAGCTCAAGAAGAACAAGTGGGATTATTGGAGTAGTGTCTTTTAATTACCTTGTTAGATTGTATTTATGCCCCCTAAAGCTATAATCTAGAAGAGTGTAGTGGCACTAAGTTGTTGGTGATTGATTTGATTGTTTAATCTCTTCATCTTCATAGTGATTACTTCAATAAGAGGAAGTTTAAATTAACCAAGGGTTAACAATAAAATTTTTATTAACCCAATTTACCCCTCCCTTCTTAGGTTATTCCTTGCAAAAGGACCAACAAGTGGTATCAAAGTAGGCTACATAAATACTTGTAGAGATTCAAATGGATAACCCGTCATTTTCATCCCATGTATTTGGCAAGGCCAATCATCTACCTAGCTACCTCTATTTGATGGAATCAACTTCATGTACTAGAAGTTAAGGATGGAGTAATTCATTATGGCTAGTGACATCGAATCATGGAATGTCATTGAAGAGAGAAAGACACTCCCTGAAATTGGCATTAGAGCATTGACAAAAGAAGACACAACTATTATCCAGAATAATGTTAAAGCAATGAACTCTATAGTTTATGACTTGTCAGCCACCGAGCTTGATAGAATTTCAAATTTTACTATTGCAAAAGTGATGGGACAAACTTGTCTCCATTTATGAAGGGTCCTCCGAAGTAAAGGCAACTAGTAAAATAGAAAATTTTAGAATGAAAGAAGGTAAAAGTATCTCTGAATTGTATAATAGATTTTTAAAAATTACTAAAGTCCTTAATGGCCTAGAAAAGGAAGTTTCAAACTCTGAGTGGGTAATGAAGATTCTTTGATCATCGCCAGAATCTTAGAACAAAATATTAAAGTCATTGAAGAAGAAAAAGACTTAAATGAGCTAAGGTTGATGACTTGATTAGCTCACTCATGTCACATGAGGTGGCCAAGAGCAAGAGGGATTAGCTAAGTAGGTAAAAGAGAAGCATAACATTGAAAGCAATGAAAGTGAGCAACGACAAATTGATTTCACAAATAGATGATGAAGTCACAATGCTCACTAGAAGATTTATGAGACTTTTTAAAAGTAACAGAGGCAACAATTCAAGAAGGCAATCAAGGCTAAATGTCAAAAAGAGAATAGAAAGAAAGAGAGAATTTTCCCAATGCTACAAATGTGGAGGCATTGGACATGTCCAAGTTGAATGTTCAAATTAAGATAGAGTAGATTATAGGGAGAAAAATGATTAAAAGGAAAAAGGTAAGGAGTGGAACTTCAAAAGATCATCCAAGAATCAAGCACGAGGAATGTACATGAATGAGGATGATTCATCAAACACAATCTCTAGTGATATAGAGGAGCATGAAAACAATAATGTTGCCAAAATCTATTATATGGCACAATTGGAGAATGATGCATCAATTCAAATAGCAATTAGGGATCAAATGGAAAAGACAAGCAATAATATTGAAACTGAGGTAAATTCTACTCATATACTTCAGGTTCCTCTAGTTCTACTAGTTCATGTAGTAAAAGTGATGTGCTAGAAGAATTCCAACAATCTTATGAGACTCTCTTCAATGAATCTGAGTCACTTGGTCAAAAATTCAGCCAAAGGAAGAGACACTTGTTGGTCCCATATACGATGACTAGCTCAAGAGGGGAGGGGTGAATTGAGTAAATAAAAATTATGGCCAAATAAAACTTGTTGAGCCAAGAGAAAGTAGCGATGCACTATATACATAGAATTCCATGGTTGATTGTATAACTACTTCACTTTTCAAGTTCAACTTCTCTTGATCATTCCTATGTCAAATAGTTTGTAGTAGTGTGTGTCTGCGTGATAACATTACGCTTGATGAAGTGATGAAGGATATAAAGCAATTTCTCAAGCAACTAATGAAAATAGTGAAGTGCATGAAAGATAGAACAAGCAAGCAAACATACAAACAACACAATTTTTATAATGGTTCGGGAACTCCATCCCTACATCCACTCTTCCAAGAGCACCAAGTCATTGTGCCTTGGGTTCCACAATATCCCATATAATGAAAGTACACAAGTGTCCCCGACACTCTTCTAGATTCCAGCTCAAGGGGGCATGAAGAACTGTCCACTACACTTCTTCTGGATTCCAGCTCCAATGGGCATAAGCAAGTGTCCCCGACACTTCTTCTAGTTTTACAAGTTCACCAGGAAACTTACCCTTTCAAAGATCATAAGCAAACTTGGTAGTTTTTCCAAGCTTACTACCAACTCATACAATGTGGTTTTCATAAGCTCACCACAAACTCATCTAGTTGATTTGTCAGCACTCTTTTTACACATTAAATTGCCTCTTTTTTAGGCTGATTTGTACAGAGATTAAGCTCATAAATTAAAATGATATCTCATTTAAGCTCATTAGATATCAATGCTCTGGGTATATGATTATGGTAGAACATTTTAGGCTCATTGTTTATCAACGTAATGGAGATTGATTATCTATGAGAAATCATAGTCTGACTGAGAGAGATGTTTCTCATTTAAGCTTTGTTTGTATTTTTCCTTCAAGTTCCTCAACCTTCTTCATTGTTTTTGCTCCACTACCTTTATATTACTTCAGAAACTTTTGCCTATTGAAGGTAGATAACTTTCTATTAATGTTGAAAGCTGTTCTGATTTCTTCCATTGGAAAGCTATCTTCTCGAAAAACTCACTTGTAGCTAGAAAGCATACAGAGCTGACTTTGAAGAAGGTGCCTTTCTATTTTTAGCAAATGTTGAATGAAGACTTTCTTAGTTGACTGACTCATTTATTCTTATAGAAAGAAGCTCATTAATCCTGAAAGAATGCAGCTTCTGAAAGTTCCAATCTTTAATAGAATGTGTACTGCATTCCTTTGAATTTCTTTCCATCTTTAGTTAATCTCGAGTTGTCCAGTTTGCTTTATAAAATTTGATTCGAATGATATTTTGACTGGAGAGTACTATAAGTGATGTCTGGAATATATGGCTTCTACTTTTCATGATATATCATATTTTATCTGAGTACTTTGTCACTTGAATTTGTCTTTTGTAAATAGTAGGCAAAGTGACTTTGAGTAGATCCATATAATATACCACTTTGTCGATGTCACAAATCATTGTAGCAGTTTCTTTATCTTCTAGTTTATCTATTAAAAATAATAGTTAAGTCATAGAGGCACAAATGAAGTTACTCTTCTTCATTGTTCTCCAGATGATGTTCTCTTGATAGACGAAGTTTTACTTCATTAAATGAGGTGGATTTATCTATTAAAAATGATAGACAATCTTTGTATCACAGACAAAGCTTCTTCATAATAGAAAAAGTATTCTTCAATAGACAAAGTCCTCTTCTCATCAGCTGATATTTCTTTGTCTGTTGTAAGTAATAGACGATTCTTCTTATCAGATAAGCCTTCTTCCCTGATATATAAAACATACTTTGTCTATTGTTTGTCTGTTGAGATCAACAGATAAATTTGTGATGAGTCTATAATATACTATATTTTAATACATAAATTTACATATTTTGGAACCTCATTTAGCATCTTTTATTGATTTGTGATTATATTTGATGAGACATTACATTTAATTGAATTATTTGATTTTTCAGTCAATAAATCATGTTGAAGAAAAGTTCAATGTGAATAAGCAGCACTTTGATGCTAATTCTAGCATTGATTGAGATGGATTCAAAAAAAGTGGTTAACATAAGAAGTAAAGATCTTCAAGTCAGCTATCCAACATAATAAGAATCACCTAATTCTAACAAAAAATGAAGAAGATATGATCAAAAAAATGAAGGTATCTCGAGTGGACAACATTTTGGAGCTACAAGAACTTAACCTTCACACACATTGGCCAGGTGGATAGCAAGACGGCGCCACCAGTGCTGAAGACGGATGACTTATGGAAATTTTGCATAAATCCTATTTTGAGGCTGGTTTATGAATAGAAGTTAAGGAAATTTTTGGGTTGGTAGGTTAGGGTTTTGAAGGGTGCTGGGAGGTTACGATTCCAGAAGTTTTTAGGAAGTTTTGGAAGAAGCTTTGAGGAGGAGAAGATCAACTTGGAGATTTAGAGTTCTGAGATCATTACCAAAGAGTGAAGAATAAGCTGAAAAGGGGGAAGACATTGGTTTATTTTGGTTTTAATTATTTTCCTTCCTCATTTTGTGGTTTTTATCTTGGAATTGGAACTATGATGGTGTTCAAATATTATTTGTTTGATTTGTTTTACATCATGAGTGGCTAATCTCTCTTTTTCTAGAGGAGAGATGGATTTTATGTTGAGTTCATGGTGTAAACAATGATTTTTTTGTTTGGTGATGCAGTTAGGTTTATTTGTGATATTTGGTGTTTAAGGCTTTCAATTGATTTGCTACCCAAATGATGATTTTATAATTATGGTTTGACACTCAGGAGAGGTAACCCTTATTAGGATTTAAATATCATAATATAAAACTATAGATGACTCGGGAGAGCTTTTATGTTTTATGAAATCTTCAGTAGAGAACTATAGATATTAATGCATTCTTATTACTCAGATTTTTATGGGTATATCAAAATCAGGGTTTTGAGAATAAATATTTAATCTATCACTCGGAAGAGGGGGTTAAGTAAATTGGGATTCTCGGTTTATAAACTTATACATTGTTAAATTAGATTTGAGTTAAAATTTCCATGAATGTAACATAAATGAAGTCAATCCTCTAGGATTTCCATATCTTGAGTTATTCGATTCAAAGTTATTCTATTTAGTTGTTAGTTAAGATTTATCTATTTTCAGTCATCCAAATAAAGTTAGAATTATTTATAATGATAGCTAGTGAAAGGTTGAAATACATAATCCCTGTAGATATGATACTCACTCATCACTAAACTATAAAACTTGACGACGTAAACTTGTGGCTAGATTTTTAGCAAACAATTTGCATTGTAGACAAAGTCTTCCAAATAGTTCATCTGACAGTTTATCTATCGTAAGTGATAGATGAAGTTGTGGCGTGTGGGTAAATTATCCTTCTAGTCACTTATATAGTGGTTGTCTATTAAGTAATAGATGACTCATTGAAATAAGGACGACTAGCTTCTTTAAAGGTTGTCTGATGGATTTGTCTGTTGCTGGTGACAAACAACTCTTTATAGATGAAGATGGTAGATAAAGTTTTTTTTTTTTAGCTTCTGTGCCGCTTCTTCTTTATCTTCTATATTTTTTGTAGAGATTGTAGACAGGTTCCTTGGCCTCTTCAATTTTCAGATGAACTTTATATGATTGACAAATGCTTGAGTAATTTTTTCTTCATTTTGGCTTCTTCATTTGTCTATTTTCTGCTCCATTTTGTCTCTACTTCTACAAATTGAAATCATTTTTGTGTTGCGGACAAGTGTTGATTATAACCAATTTTTCTGTTTTATCCATGGAATGATTTGTTTGAGTCTTCTTGAGGCAGATGCTATTTGACACTAACTTTTTCTTTAGATAATTTGCTTGATCACTCATCGATGCTTGAGCTCCTAGACTACAGATTTCCTTGATGACTTCTTTTCAATGTTTCAATGCCATTCTTTCTAATCATTCTTGTATTCTTTCGGTCAATGGATTATGCTTGCTAATGCACTTGTTGTGTGTGCTATCCACTGTATTCAAATTGCTTCCCTATATATAAAGACCTATTTCTGCAATGATTGGGAACACAATTGTTAGTACCACATTTATTCACTCATATGTTGTTGCTCATCATCAAAACTTGGCTATTTGCAAGATGCACTATTTAGTTTAACAACACTTTGATGCAATAGTCAAAATGCAAAATTGCCTAAACAAAACTTGGCATTGCAAAAGGAAGTGAACAACTTAAAGAAAGAAATCAAAATTGTAATAAGCATGCTATAAAATTCTCTAACCCTGGAGATCCAGTTACCAAGTTTCTAAGGATGACTAGGCTAAGTAGAAAGGAAGGACATGGATGTGAGAAATCAAGTAGTTAAGAACCACATGAACAAAATATTTTTAGTGGATGGACCAAAGGAATAAATATTATAGAAGAGAAGGAAAAATGTCCTCAAATTAGAAGATTTGTTGGCCATTCATTGGTAAGAAAATCAAAATCATATTCACCTAACCCAAATTGAACATAAAATAAAACTTTATATAAGTGTCATTTATGCAACAAGGTTGGACACAAAGTATACAATTCCCTTGCAAGAAAAGTAGTTGAAATTGCATAAGATTAAGGTGGAGACAAAACAAATCATTCAAATATCCACCACTCATGATTTCACTAAAGGGAATGGACCATTAGTTGGGTACCAAAGAGGTAAAAAGGAACTTATTTATGACTGTAGGTTGATTACCACATAATTTGTCAAACTTTAGATACCTAAATTCACATATTTTGGTCCTTAATTGACATGATTTCATTGATTTATATTCATATTGGATAAAATATTGTACTTAATGGATTTAGTTTATATTTTAGCTCAATTTGGGCAAAACAAGCTAGTTTGGAGTAGAAAGCTTCTTTAGCAGCTTAATTTAGCCTGGAATCTTGAAAATAATGATATTATCATGATGGAGAAGCTATATATCATGTGGGACATGCACATGTGTGGAGAATTTGATTCAATTGGTCAAGAAGAATAATTCCAGTGCAATTAATGATGAAGATCTTTTCAATTGTTCATTCGTGCATCGAATTACACTCTAATCACTTCAATGGACATCCAAGGATTGGTTCACATGTGATAAAATCATGCAAAAATTGATGCTACTCACTTTCGAAAGTGATGGATGCAAGAATGGAGAAAAGGGGTGAGATTGACTAAAGTTATATTGTTTTTCATGCAAGATTTGATATTTTTTGATAAACTATCTTCATGGAGACATGTACCATAGTGGAAGTATCATTCCTATCCATTGACCAAGCAACAAACATGAAGCTTAGATTATTTGAAGAATATTAAATCAAGTTTGGAAGGAAAGAAAGCTGCAAACATTGTTCATGTGCTAAAAATACTATTTAGGGGCCTATGCATTTTACCATTACAAGAAATATTTTGCCAAAATCTGGCAAAGTCTACACTCAATTATATGTATTTAAACTTGTGCAATTATTAATCATATGTAAAACCTAACTATAAAATAATAATATAAAGCGCTAAACTTGCCCAACTTACCCATAGCTGCCTAGAATTTGAGTCCCCCTATGATGACAATAAACAAATCCATCCAAATCCATCAACAATATCATACACATTTATCACTATGACATGCCGATACATAACTCTTTTTGTAATGCCCCGTACCCCCACACTATAAATTTTGACCATCCGATAGAATATGCTTTATTGGGCCTATGCAAGACTTTACCAATTTCTTTTGTCTTAAAAATGTCTTCATATAATTTCACTATTTCATATTTTAGGGAATAATTCTGCCTAAATTTTAGTAGAATCTCTCCAAAAATATTAAGATCCAAAACCTGATATACAATGATCAAATAAATTTCCAATATAAAATATAATCATTAACAATAACTTAATATAATCATTAACAATAACTTTGAAGTGAATCATCCTTCACTCTCCCAGCTCCATTCCTTTTCATTCTTCTCAGATTATCCTGTATAGGGCAATAGATTATTTGCAAATCAACTTAGCTAATTCATATCAAGCCAATAGATTACTCTTTTACATATCATTGGTTACACAAGGTTATCAAACCTTCATTCATTGCTAATTATTTCCCTAGGCACATACATCATGTATTTCATACATTGTATTAATAACCCTCTCATACAAACATTTTATCATGTAAGTTATAAGTATCATTTACTTTCTAGCAATTCAACATGGATAATCAAGGGGATCCATACTCATCCTCATATAATTATTTGACAATTCATTATGTAAATGCTTAATGTCTTACAAGCATCCAAAACTTACAAGCTATTCTCTCACATGGGATCTGGGTCTTTTACTCCCAATTATACATCATGACTTCAATATATATTCAACATCAAACTTACTTCAATAACATGCTCATTATGATTGTAATTCAATTATCCCAAGCATGATTACTTTTTTTTTAGAAAATCCTCATTTACTAATTATAACTGACTATTCACAACCAGAACTCATGCATAATCTCATTTTGTCAAATCTAAGTCATGCCACAATAATTATAATCAAATTATTAATCAACTCCCCTTATCAATTACATGGTTTAATACACATTTTTGCCCAAAACATCATTGTTCATAGCTCATATGAAACCCTAACAAACTAAAGTCATGAATTCTCATGCTTAAACAAACTCCAAAATGTTATGAAGCATGAATTACCCATTTCCCCCTTGATTATTACACAAAATCATGGAATTCCCCAAATTCTAATATTCATAAAAACCCTAACTTAGCAATATTCACAATTTCTCATGCTAGTTCACAATAATTGCTCTATTAAACTATTCCCCTAAAAATTCTAAGCACATGTATCAATTTAATCCCAAAAATCCACTATTTTCTCAAAACCCTAAAATCTAAAATCTAAGATTCGATTGGGATACTGGGTTGACCTTAACTTAGAAGCATAGCCATCCTCCCCAAATGCATTACCAAGCTCCCAGCTCCACATTGTACCTTCCATTTGGAAGAAATTAACTTGTTCTTCCATTTTCTTTCATTTTTCACGAATCGAATGGGCAAAAATTGGGTTCAACAGAAAGATAGCAAGTTTTTCTAGTTATGTAAGATGATTTCCTAGCTGAAATAGCTAGAAATCAAGTTAAACGGGGCTAGGGTAAAAGGGGAGAAGAAAGGGATCAAAATCCCAAAAAACAAAACAAGTTTGGGGTTGAAAAGTCAAGCCCCATTTTATACCGCTGATTGACGTTGCTGGCGCCCCCTTGCTGCCACCGCCTACCCCTTCAAAGATGACTGAAGCCGCCAATGGCCATTCTAGCGTCGCCGATGCCAGTCTATTGTGTAACACCAGGTGGTGTTAAATTATGGATTATTATTGAAAAGTTATGATTTTGCATTTTATAAGTGAGTAAATTGAAATTTTAATTTGGAGTAGGAGAAATTATGAAATTCAAGATAAAATGATGCATGCTGAATTTAAAATGCACATGTGAAAATAATGTTATGATTAAATTATAGTTGATAAACACAAATGTTGGGTATTTGATGATTAATTAATGATAAAAAATATGATTTTAATCCATGAGGAAATGCATGAGAAGTTTAGAAAAGTCTTTGATATGATATATAATTTAAGATGAAAATTAATGTGTATATGTTTTAATAATTACATGATGTCATTTTAATTATGCAAGAAAATTATTAAATTTTGTGGGTATAGTTTATGTGTTAAAATTATATGAAAATTAGTGCAAAGGAATGAAATTAAATAAAGGAAAGATTGAGAAAAAATCAAAACTATATAAGTCTATTTTAAGAAAATGTTAAATTTAGAAAATGGGTCATTCGTGTTTAATTTTGTTGACATATATAATGGATGAACTAGAAAAGTTTTCAACATAAAAGATGTTCTTGAAATTATCTTTTCAATGAATCAAGAATAACTTCATTTTGATATCGGATGAAGAAATTATGATGAAAACAATGAGACTGTTCTAAATTACTAAAAAGTAACGATGTAAATTATTAAGCCACTTTAATTAATTTTTTTAATATATTTTTAGTATGATTTAGAAGACATTGTCAGCATGAAAGTTATAAGTCTTGAAGTTACCTTTCTATTTCCTTAAAAATCATGTCATTTGGATATCATATGAGAAATCTATGTTGAAATTACTGAGGCTGTGTCTAGTGAAAAATTAAGGATGAAAAATAACAGGATTAAATTGATAAAATTGAAAATTATGCATTATTGATACAAATAATTTAAAAAATTTATAAAAAAAATCCACTGGAATAAATATATATATATATATGTATGATGTAGAATTTATAAGTGATTTATTGATTTTAAGTAATAATTAAGGGTTAATTCTTAGGGGGTGAGTGATGACCCATAATTTGATTGAGGCAAGATAATCAAGATTTAAATGATATTATTTCTATTTATTTGAGGAAAATTATTTATGTAATTGATATACACATTTGAGGGAATTATAATATCAAATTAATTACGATATTTGAAGAGACTTAATAGATGAAATGATGGAAATTATGGG